>JAOTRH010112562.1:0-2500 GCA_034768845.1 Heliamphora exappendiculata
GGCCAATTCAATTGTAATTGAATCTGCTATTTGAAATCTGAATTTCAATGGCCAATGAAATTCACAGATTCCAACAATAGGTAAAAAACCTTATCTTCAATTAGTATGATTCGACCCCGTGCCAAATCCTTACCTGCATTAAGCAGAAAAAAAACTGAAATCCAAAAACTAGAATTAGATCACACACAACCTTAAAGATACTTAAAAAGAATATATTCTGGCTATTGTCTTAATTAATTATATTACAACCGCCGGATTTACTTTTTTGTCGGGATGATCACAATCTCGCTTTTACAAATCGTATCCCCACGAACAAACACAGCTTAAAGAAAAATGTACAAACAATCATACGAGCCAGTTCCATCTCTTGAAAGCATATACAAGGATTATATGAGAACACGAGAGAAGTATGGTCATCATATGTGGACAGAAATGGTGGGTAGATAGTTGTTATGAGATGTGATCTTCTTTTCTATATATATAACGTAGGAAGCCTAAAATAAAGGGGCCAGGCAAAGAAAAAAATCACTAAAAAGGCATTTAAACCTGAGGCCTCTTTAGTCACTATGCTGGCAGCACCTCAGGTTCCAAAGGTGATGGCCCGTCATCCTCCACGCTCCCACCCTGGGTCGTCTGTTTTGTTCCTTTATCATCTTCTTGAAACCCTTGTTTGAACCGATCATAATTTGTGGGCTCACTGGTCTTAAATGGGCGTTCACCCAATACCCGAACCAAGTCGTCTTGATGTAGCACCTCCTTCTCGAGTAACAGCTCGGCAATTTGAGCTACATGCTCTTTGTGATCCTCTATCAGCTGTACAGTGCGAGTATATGCCCTTGCAACCCATTCCCTCACTTCATTGTCAATAATTGCAGCAGTCTTGCTGCTGTAGGGCTTGGTCATCTCAAATGAATCGTCCCTTTGAGGAAAGGAAAGAAGACCTATTTTGTCACTGAAACCGTAGACTGCCACTTGGGCATAGGTCATCTTGGTCACCTTCTCCAAGTCATTTTGGGCTCCTGTGGAAATCTTTCCTACCAAAACCTACACCCAAAGCAAAATCAAGCTTGTAAGAATTGGAAAGATTCAAATGGAAGTTTGTTAACAAAATTAGAAGATTGGAAGTTCAAAGCGAATAATTAGCATAAGAGGTCAACCAAAAGCACTTTTTTCCAGTGTAAAGTATTGTGTACAGCTAAAGGTATGTGACAATGTGCTGTCCAAACAAATTATTGTCCAAAATGGTATTGACATGTCTTCAATAAAATAAAACACAGAAATCCGAGGGTCCATTCTTTGAGGAACATGAAAATCCTTTTCCTTATAACAATCTACAAGAAACCAATAGCCTCAGAAATATGAGCAAGCAAACTCAGAATCTTCAAGTAGATAACACATTCATACAAGACGCCTTTTCTCTCCACTTTGAAGTTAATAAAAGGATTTAATATGAGTCCAGGTTTTAAGAATATCTTGAATGCTTATGTCTAAATTGCAATCCTCAGGACTAGAGAACTCAGCCACAAGATCATTTGGATCGAGTCCTTTCACATACCGAGGTATCACTAGAAAAGAAGATAGAACTTAATTTAGAAGACAAAGCAACTATACGAGTGTTTAGCATTGTTGAAAAAATAATTTATAAATTATAACTTGTAGTAGAAATTGTGAGTATTTGAAAATTATGTTAACTTGTACCTGAAATAGAAGAATGAATAGTTACAGCTTATAACAAAAGTTGTGAATATTTGAAAAAAATTGTAACTTATTGCTAAAATTAGTAGCAGAAATCTAAAAGCTAACCAGAGAAGTTTTGCCAAACGCCCCTTCAACTCAAATCAATAATGTGATTTCGAATTTCCGTTTCTTAACATCATAAATCACCTATGCTAAACTCTTCTAAATGTATAAAATACTCATATCGGACACTCCGACATCTGAATAAAGATATAAGATATGTGTCTGACAATTTTACTTGGACACTCACTTAGAAAACATGTTTAGTAATTCGAGTTTACTATAAAACTATACTATATAAAACCTTATAAGCACCATTTACCCCCAAAAATAAAAGAAAGATATTAAAAATATTAACATTTTGTTGTGTTCCAATATTAATTGGATGAATCTGATTCTTAGATACATATCTATACCCAACGCTCGTGCCTAAGTCAATGTAACATAGTAAATCACAAATGTGCACTGCATCATATGAAGAAGCGAATTGAGTTCTCTAGACATGTTAAAAACATGAAAACTAAGGTGCGGTACTAAAAACATGAACCCAAAGAACAATATTTTTAACATAAAAACCAAAGGTGCAGTCCTAGAAACATGAGTACAGATAAGAATATTTATTTTTTGAATTTCTGGTTACAAACATTTTTGAAATAGTGAACAACAAAAATGCCTAAGACATAACACAAGCATACACGGGATATGCACTCCTGAGGGCTGGGGTTGAGATGTTCCTTTTTTGCAATTAGGTAACTATAAAAGA
>JAOTRH010112562.1:7500-15255 GCA_034768845.1 Heliamphora exappendiculata
TTGAAGTAGTAATTGTAGTGCCTCCCATTCCCTCTAGCATGGTCACCACTAGTAGTACCTTGGACAACCTCATCATTGGTCGGATATGTAACAGATGCGGAGTTCTTCACATACACTTTTGCCATTGACTTATTTGCAACAACAATGTGATCCACCAGACCAGGTTCAAGTAGCTTGTTTTTGAACTCTTGGAAACTAATCTGCATAATGTAAACCAATCAGTTCATCCAAGGGAATAAGAGAGAGAGAGAGAGAGAGAGAGAGAGAGAGAGAGAGAGAGAGAGATTAGATAATAAGAACATGTGTTCTTTTTCATAAAAATGTGAACATTGAGCACAACAAAATTTAATTATGTGAAATTTCTCATTTAATCCTCACAATAAAGTTGAACTATGTGAAATTATAAGTTGTGTGCCATTATATTTACCCATGGGAAAAAAATTAGATTTAAAAGGACAATAAAGAACACAATAAAGTTTAACTATGTACAGACTACAGACAGCTACATTTAATTGTACACAAAATTAGATCTAATTGTAGCTAATTATGTGTTTAATTGTCCACCATTTTCGCATCAAAAGTGCTCATTTAATCCCTACAGTAAATTGTAATGGTGTGAAAATTTCGTTCTATTATATTGGCCAAGGTAATTAAAATTGAATTTGAACTGATTGAGCTCAATAACTGTCGACATGGTTTAATCTAATTGTTCCCACATAATTATATCTAACCATTTATACAGAAACAAAAATATCAAATTTAACATAGATCTTGTTCGAAGGATCTCGAAAAAATCCAAAATATCAATTTTATTTCAAACAAATATCTAAAATTAAAGTTATGACATTTTAAAGTTATAACCAAAAAAAAAAAAAACATAAGGATAAAAGGGGGTAAAGTTGTCCTCAAAAGAATTCCCACCCGTGTGTGTGTCCTTAATGTCCCAGTACTTATGGCCTTGGAACCGCTCTCTAATTTACTTACCTAGGTGGACTTTTTGCCCTTTTCCCCTTTTTAATTTTTTCCTAATTTATTCCATTGAGCTTTAACACATTGAGTTTACTATATGATCTACCTTTCTTGTCAAGGAAGAAATCTGTCTGTTAAAAAAAAAAAAAAAGGTGACGGTGCATAAGTTCCTGCTCATCAAATATAGTGACACATTAGATGCTTCATAGTTGCTCAATGTAACAGGTTTCTGATGTAAACAAAACACGTGCAATTCAAGGGGTTCATCAATTCAATGCCTACCACAATATGCTTTGAGAATAAGTGCATATGGCATTGGCATCTTCACAAATACTGCGCAATTGAAAATATTGAAAAGGGCCATCAGCAGACCAACATTATCAGATACAGCAAGACATCAAATTTGAAAAAAGAACTTGTATGCACCCACAATCTAACAAAAAACACAAAAAGAAATGCTGAATGTGCAGCAAAAGAAACACTAACCTGCTTCTTCTCACGGGGACTCGAAAAAATTGATGAGAGCACAAAGCCAATAAAGAACAAAGGTGTGAGTAAATTTTGAAACTGCTTCATGAAGTTTTCCTGAAAATTTCCACGATCACCTGTGCTTGATTCCTCTGGTGAACATCATGAATATGAATTAAGAAAGTGACGAGTGAATAGGGCATGGGAAACGGTAGCTCAAGTTCACAGTTTATGGGTAACAGAGTTGACACTTGACAATATGTAACCTTAACCTCTTGTTATGCCACTCCTAGAATTCATATGCTACAGTTTTTTCCTGGTATTTAAAATGTAGAGATTTGAGAACCTATGGCCCCTTAATAAAGGTTACAATCTTTTGCACAGGTATACATAAGACTACACAGGCACATAAGCAGAGAAGGCAATACGACAAGAATCCCCCGCATTTTCATGCAGTATTTGAACAAAGTATCCACTAATCAATTGTATAAAATACAGAAATACAGAGTACTAGCCTCACACAAATCTCTTATCTATCACACCAATGACACCATAAACTCGTAGTTGAAAAATTGCTATTGCCACCAAATCATATTATGCTCTCTCGCAATGGAAACCCTCGATGTCAAATCAAGACTGCCACCAAATAATAACAAGTAAAGAAGTGAGGCCAGTGGAAAGAAGCATGCTAGCTCAGTTACAATCCCAGCTTGTAGCAATGCAACACAAATATACAAAATCCTCAAGGATAATGGCATCTGCTGAATCATTTCAAGTCAAAACTGTCATTATCAATGCATGGAGGATCTAAATTCAAAATGTGAACAGGCCACATCAGCCCACAAAGAATCCCTTCAAGCTTGTTATAATCACTTAAACCATGTATGTATCTTCTAACACATCTATATGATTCGATTCCTTGAAGGCGTTACAGTTACATTGAATTCATCAAATATTCCAGAAACTGAATACATACCTTTGGACTTCTGATTGCTCTCTTTCGGAATTCCTTCTCTATTTTTTGGGCAATAATTTTCATAGTCTACAACACATCATAACAATGAAATGATAATCAATTACATTTCAAGGATCAATTTTTCCAACAATTCCATTACAAATAACGTATTTTATATCGCATAAATCACCACACTATCACAATGAGTGGTGGCCCCACACCAACACTTGTGGGACTGCCGCAGTCGTGCATGGTGATAATTGCCATAAAGGTGGTGTTTGGCATTGCTAAAATTAGTAGCTTATATATTGCAGTTTATAATAGAAGTTGTGAATGTTTGGTAAATATTGTAACTTGTAGATGAAATAAAAAAATATATAGTTATAAGTTATTGAAGAAGTGACGAGTGCTTGAAAAACTTATAACTTATTGCTAAAAATTAGTTATAGAAAACCAAAATCTACTAGGATAACTTTGCCAAACATCCCAAAAATACATTGTTCTTAGAATTTTCTTTGAGAAAAAAAAGAGAGATTGTAACATAATCACAATACCCAATCCTTCTTACTTCTTTTCTTAGGCGCTTCAGTACAAAAAAGCCGCCGGAGGCGAGAATTGGCAAAAAATGAACTAAATTCCGAAAAGTATGTATTAGAAACAAGTTGCCTCCCAGTGCCAGCTCCTCTCGAAGTCAAATAACCCCTCACAAGCCCTAATTCCCCTTCACTACAAGCATTTGAAGAGACTAATTCTTTCGAAAGCACTGTCTTTAGACCATAACCTCCAGAAACAATATTCTGTCAACAAGCGAAAACAAAAATTAAAATAAAGCACAAATCAATACATGTACATTCACGGATTCAAGAAAGTATGTATAAGAGTATATGGAGAAGAATAGATTACAGAATGTAATGCAAAGCGAGAGGAGCGAGAGAGGGAGCGTCCGAGACGTGAATATATTGTCATTGTGATGATGATCTGAACACGAACAAGTCGGAGATAATGAAGCCCTAGATCGAAACTGCTTTGTTTTGGTGCGAACAGATTATATATATAAGAGGCTTTACGCGAATATCTCCACTTTTAGGGCTCCAAGATGGTCCGAAAGGTGTTGCAGAAGAGAGAGAAGGAATAGAGAGAGAGAGAGAGAGAGAGAGAGAGAGAGTGTGTTTTCATGAGTTTGGGGAAGTTAGAGCTGAAGCATGGAAAAGAGGAACAGTGTTAACCGAGAAAAGAAAAAAAAAAAAGAGGGACTTTAGTAGAAGATTCAAAAAAAAATTTAAATTAAATTAATTCACTAATAAAAATTTTAATAGGAACAATATAATTACACAATTTTAAAAAAAATATCTTTTAAATAAATATATTTATTTATTTTATATAATAAATATATTTAATATTTATATATTTAAAATGCAAATAGTTAAATTTATTTATTAAGCATATAAATACAAATAATATAAATAGATAAATTTATTTGTATGCATATTTATGCATAACAGATAAATTTATATATTTGCATATGAACATAAATAATGCAAAAAGATAAATTTATTTGTGTTCTTTATATATGTTTTGAAAAAGTATAAATAAATTTATCTTTGTTATTTATGCATACTTTCAATAAAATACAAATAAATTTATCTGTATTTTTTATACGTGCTTTCAATTAATAAAAGACAGATAAATTTATCTGTATCTTTATACATATTTTGAAAAGGTACAGATAAATTTATCTGTATTCTTTATACGTGCTTTCAATCAGACAATTAAATTTTTCTGTATTTTTTACATGTGATTTCATTAAAAATAGATAAATTTATCTGTGTTCTTTATACATACTTTCAATAAAATAAATAAATTTATTTATATTTTTTACATGTACTTTTAATAAATAAATAAATAAATTTATTTATGATCTTCATATATGTTTTGAAAAGGTACAGATAAATTTATTTATTTTAGAGTATTTTTATCCAAAAAAAATTTTACGCATTAAAATTTTTATACAAATAGACATTACTTATTAAAATTTTTTATATTAAATAAAAAATAGTAAACGATTTATAAATTAAATTAATAATTAATTTTTTTAAAATAAAAAAAAATCGGCAGCTTCCAAATGCAACCACCAAATTGCGTATTACACCCAACAAATTCGTTATGTGATGCATTAATGATTGTCCCATAATATGTACTAAATTGTTTTGTACGTGAATTTAAAAGCTTCCCAAACCGCTTTGGTGTCGTTGGTTTGCCGACTTATCGTGATTGGATTTGCTTTGCTCACTAAAAATTAGTATAATTTAGCTTCTTGTTTGTTTTGATGTTAAAATTTTATAATAAGTAATGTTTTTTATATAAAATTATTTTATAAAAATATTTGTTTTATTTTTTGGTACTTAATTGATATTTAAAAGGATTAAAAGACATAATCACCATTTGTTACTGTTACTGTTGCTGTCGCTTTCGCCACCGCTACTACTGATTCCATCGCTTCTAACGCCACTGTTTATGTTGCCGCCAGTAACACTACCATCGTAAAATGACTTACTTTATTTTCTTGTAAATTAATCTTGATCATATAAAGTAAAATTTCATTTAAAATAAAATTTATCTTGTTTTTATCGAGCCAAATATTAAAAAATACATAAAATATTTTATATCAAAACAAACAGAACTTTAGTATTATTATGTATTTATTTTTTAAATTAAGAATTAGTATAATGCAATCTTTTATTTAGTAGATTAATTTTTTGTATTAAATTATTGGATAAATTATACCCTATGCAAGTTATTAAATGAGGAATAAATAATGTCATAAAGATTGCAGTATTGAGAGTATTAAAAATCTTATACTATTTTTTTTATTTTATACTATGATTGAAAAAATATATATCATGATTTAATTATAAATAATAAAAAGAAGTTATAAAATCGAAAATTGATTCGGTGCTTTGAAGAAAAGAAATCCTATGGTATTCTTTAAGAACTGGCACTCTCTCTCTCTCTCTCTCTCTCTCTCAAATTAGTTAGGGACTTGCATTGAGAACTGGAAAGTCCTATGGAAGGTATCCGCTTAGAACTGATATTCTCTACTTTCTCTCTAAAATTAATTCGGCTCGGCCCTTCCCTTCCATTGAGAACTGGCATTACGCTGAGAATCGGAAATCTATTGACTCGGTGCTTCCAATTCCATTGAGAACTGGAAATCCGAACTGGTATTCTCTTTTTTTCCGACGCATTTCGGCGCAATCTCTCTCTCTCTCTCTCTCTCTCTCTCTCTCTCTGCGCTTCATCGAGCCCACAGGAAGATCTCGCTGTTGAGGTTATTACAGGAGGAGAATGCTTTGCCAAACAGTGCCGTTTTCGATTTATATGCTTTTGATTAACAAAATTCCGTGTTATCGCTAATCATTAGCATGTTTTGCATTACGCATATGTATTCTATTCTATTCTATTCAGGAATTCAATGGATTTTGTTTAATTGAGAAAAGCTTTAGTTTTTCAGCGCTTGTGGTTCAATATTTATTTATTTATTTACTTTCCTTTTTAACTGTTTGGTATTGGTTGATTAGAATATAGAATTGCTTCATTTGAGTATCAAATTACTTTGTATTAAATAAGTTTTTGATTATTTTTTGCTTTCGTAAATATGCAGATTGTTATGCATAATTTCCAATTCTGCGCTTTGAACTAAATATATATGTATTGATACATATACATTTATTAGAGTGATGAAGGAAAACTTTGAAGAAATAGATAATCTGTGATAAAAACAAGTTTAAAACAGTTTTTTTTTATTGTAATGCTTTTAGAGATAGCATTTGAGTAGATTTTTTTTTTATTATAACACTCTTTTTTGGGTGGTTTGAAAAGTCTTAATTTTTATAATATACATTTTGATATGATTTTTGTTATTATAATCTTATTTTAGTGGTTCGAAAAGTGTTAATTTTGAAGAGATTTTACGATGCTATACCAATATTTTGAAAATAGCTCAATTATTGTTCAATTATCTTGCGCCAAATATGTTTAATTTTATTATTTACATCTTTATTATTTTGTTGTTATTATCAAACTTCTCTCCATGTTAATTTTTATTTTAAATTTTTATTATTTCTTAATTTAGAAAGTAACTTTAGATACAAGTTATAGAGTATAAATTTGGTCATTCACTTTAAAAATGGGTAAACTTATCTTCCATTAGTTTATTAGTTTTTGATAGAAATGAGTCCATCTATTTAACTTTTTATGTAATTAAGGAAGAGAGAGAAAATACATTTATACAATTAATTTGTATTTTTAAATTTTAAAATTGTATAACTTTTAGTATATACATATATTTATTTAATAATATATTTATTTTTAAAACCTTATCGTAAGAAGGTTCTATAAAATAATATCTATATTAAATATAAAGATTTTAAAAAAATAAAAATAATTTTTTTTTATTTTTACAATAAAAATGGTAATCTTCTCATTTGCATAAATGAGGAAAAAAAGTTTTATATTTTTAAACAAATAAATAAATAATCAAACAAATCACAATAGAAAAACAAATAAAATATATTATTTTTCATTATATTGTAATTTTATCTAATTCTTAGAAAATTAATAAGTCATGAAAAAAGTTTCTCATTATATTTAATGAGAAAATGTATAAAAAAGTTTATTAAGACACTTAACGGTATTTCATCAATTTAATAAAAATTAAGATATTTTTTAAATATATATAAATAAATTATGTAAAAAAACAAAAAAAAAAGGCTAAAAATCACTTTTCAACTTTTTGAATATTAAGCAAAAAGGATTAAATTTTCATCTTAAACTGATTGTCAAATAAGGCCAAAGTGTACTACTTTGGTGGCCTAAAATCAAAAATATAACTAAAACCAAAAAAATCAAAAAAAAAAACTTTTGTTCTTTATCATATTTTTTTATTATTTGATTATGTTTTCCTTTTTGATTTTTTATAACAACGAGATTAATTAATAAATTATACTCATGATATTTGACTATTGGCGACAATTTAAATTGTCACAAAAATATCTTAATTTGTCATTAAATGATTTCATTAAATATACTGAGAAGCTTTGTTTTCGTGACTTATTAATTAATGTCTAAAAATTAGATAAATTACAATATAATAAAAAATAATTTATTTTATTTATTTTTCTATTATGATTTGTCTTATTATTTATTTACTAATTTAAAAATATAAAATTTCTCACGTCTCATTTGTACAAATGAGAAAATTATTATTTTTTTTGTAAAAATGAGAATTTTTTATTTTTATTTTTTAAAATTTTTTATATTCAATATATATCTTATTTAATAGATCCCTATGAGAGAGTTCTAAA
>JAOTRH010112616.1:0-15249 GCA_034768845.1 Heliamphora exappendiculata
ATATACAGCTGCGGCGGTGACGGCTATAGGATATATACTTTTTCTACGGTGAGGGAGAGAAGGCAAAGAAATTGGGGAAATGGGAGAAGTCGGAAGGTAGAATATGGAATGGGGTTTTCAGAACAAACCAAGAGGAAGGAGAGAAAGACGCCGGAGGTGGGACGGCGGGGGTGAGAGCAAAACTTAACTCATCGCGTGAAGATAGAGAAATGGAGGATTTTTTTGCTTTGATTAGCTCCATCGGGGTTTTCAGAAGAGCCTTTGGAGGATCACTGAAGTGGCGCTTCCTATTTGCAGTATAAGTTGCGTGGAAAATTGATTCGTAAATTGGGATAGAACGTGGGAAGTTACTTTGGCAAATTTACATATTTAGCCATTTAATTAGTAATGGAGGAGAGATTAAATTTTGGATAAAAAAGGAAATTCCAAATGTGACACGGCTTTAAACAATTGTAACTACAAAATTTTGGGTTAGCTTTATAGTAGTAAATAGATATCATCCACAAACACCACCACAAAACTGTCTAGATAAGGATGGAAGATCTGATTCATCAAACTCATGAACGTAGCAGGTGCGTTCGTCAGACCGACCGGCATAACTAGAAACTCGTAGTGACCATAGCGAGTCCGGAAAGCAGTCTTCGCTATGTCCTTGTACCTGATCCTCAACTGATGATATCCTGATCTCAAATCAATCTTCGAGAAGCAGCTCGAACCCTTCAACTGATCAAACAAGTCGTCTATCCTCGGCATCGGATACTTATTCTTCACTGTCACCTGATTCAGCTTCTGATAATTGATACACAAACGTAGAGATCTGTCCTTCTTCTTTGCAAAAAGAGTATGAGCTCCCCACGGCGAAGTACTCGGGCGTATAAACTCCCTGTCAAGTAACTCCTGTAGCTGTACCTTAAGTTCACGCAACTCAGCGGGTGAAAAATGATAGGACGACATAGATATGGGAGCAACTCCAGGGACTAGATCAATAGAGAACTCTACCTCACGGCTCAGTGGCAACTCAAACAGATCATCAGGAAAGACATCAGGATAGTTGCACACCACCGGAGGTAACTCTCCTCGAACTCAAATCTCCTTATCCAACATGAGAGTTGAGAAAAGGAAACCCAGGTTGCCCTGGTTCAGCACAGCACTGGGCAAGGACATCAAACCCTCGTCCCGGTCTCCCACAAAATAGATAAAGGCACGATAGGTGGTCAACTAATCCATCCATAGGATGACATCAAACGCCGTCATGTCTAGAATGATAAAGTCAAACTCTAAACAATGACCGGCAACCTCCAAAACACAGGATCTACTGACAAGACTCAACGTCTCACTCCCACTGACTGGGGTCTCTACACTCAAGGTACTACCCAACCAGTCAATTTGCAACCTTAATGTAGATGCGAAAGTAGAAGATATAAACAAGTGTGATGCTCCAGTGTCGATAAGAGCACTGGCCCATGATTTGAAGACTAGCAGAGTACCTCTGATCATGGAGGTGGTAGCAGCAGCATCGAGCCCGACCGGTGCTCTAGAAGAACTAGGATCTGCGAGAACATATGCCCTGGCCGATCCATTGTGGCCTTGAACTGTAGACTGTCGACCCGACTGTACTGAAGCTGCTCCCTCTAAAAAATGGGACGTCTGAGCTCTAGGCTATGAATACATCTGTCTTCCCTGACCTGATGGAACAGCTGGTGTTCCCACTGTGCTCTGAATGCTCCCTCCTCGAGGACAGTTCCTCCAGATGTGCCCAGATTGCCCACACTCAAAACAGACTAGTGGCCCTCTCCTCGGTGCCTGCGACTATGACTGAGTCTGAACAGGTGCTGCACTCTGACACTTTGCCGCACAATGCCCTGGTCGCTAGCATCTATGATAAGCAAGCTCCTTGGGATCTAACCTTCCCGCTGAGACTACGGGATGTGTAGATGCAGAAGATGTGGCTGATAAGACCCCACCGGATAAGAACTCCGACCAGATGTCCGTTGACACTTGTCCCTGCGTCCCTGAGCCTGCGTGTGTCCCCCACAAGGCTGACTCCTACTGTCCCTGTCCCGACGCGTCTCGTTTAGAGTATCTTCCACCTTCATGGCAGTCTCTACTAGCACTGTAAAAACCTACAGCATAAGTGCTACCACTCTATCTCGGATAGAGAGCCTCAAACCCCTCTCGAATCGCTTCACACGGAACTCATCAATAAGCATGATCTCCTGTGCAAATCTGGATAGGCTAGTAAACTCAGCCTCATACTCCACAACAGTCATCGTCCCCTGTGTTAGAAAGAGGAATTCCTCTCTGTAGCGATCCCTCAAAGTCGTAGGAAAGTATTTCTCCAGAAATACCTTCGTGAATGCCTCCCAGGTGCCCCCAACTGTAGTCCTGGCGAACTTCCACCACATATGAGTACTCCCTCTCAGTTGGAAGGTAGAAAATGAAATCCATAGATCATCCTTCTCTATCTGTAGAGTATCAAGGATCCTGGTAACCAACTCCAGCCACTCAGTGGCCACCGTGGGGTTGGGATCCCTAGAAAAGGTAGGAGGGTCCAGACGGCGAAACTCACGCATTGCGACCGTCACCCTCAGCTCAGGTATGGTCTCTCTCCCCTAGAGGCCTTAGCCAGTTACCGGGTGGAGCCGACTATCTCATGCAATAGATCTCTGTCAGCAGGTCCTTGGGGTGCATTAGCATCCCCAATATCTGGGACTAGAATGTCTCTTTGGCTAGAACCACGGCTACGGCCTCGACCTCGGCCTCGTCCTCCCCGCGTGGACATAACTCTATACGAAAGCAACATAACAGGATAAGCATCCATAAAACATGTTATTGCTAACATAAAAGACAGATAAGCATGCTAACACATAGCCACTTAATATCATGTCATTACATCTCACATACCGAGGAGAACCAACAATAAAGACTCGTCACTCTGAACAACCTACTCAGATTCCTTGCTAGAAATCACGTCCGCGAAACGCGTCTTTAACATGGCTCCCAAGATGTGAATCTAAATGCCCGAAAATAAGACTAATCAATCCTAAGGCCCAACCCCCATACCTACGTATACACCACAAGCTATCATGCTATGTTAGGAAAACGCTATAACAATGCAATCAAGCACACATACATCCTCACAAGGTGATGTACCATCTTTCTCTTAGCTTATAGGTATTCAAACATAGAGCTCTGATACCAAGTTGTTACGCCCCAACATCAGGGTCACGCGAAATCCCACCCAAAAGACAGTTTGAGAAAATAAGATTTGCTGTTGGAAAGCCCTCAACTCAAATATATACATCATTTGGATAAAAATCCCCATAGTTCAACTCTCATAGACTGAAAACATGCATCTCATACATGAATAAGTATATCGGCTCAAAGCATACAAAACAAGCCATCACTGGCATTACATGTAAAAGTACATGTACAAAAATAGGAAAAATCACAGTAAGTCTTCCATCACTTCTGCATCTAGGTCAACTCCTCATGCTCACCCGAAAAGATTTTACAGCAAAATCTCACACCGTGAGCCGAAGCCTAATAAAACATAGACAATGAAATTGTAAAGCAGGCTATGCAATTACACACACACGAGCTTAACCACAGGAGCCAAAAAGGCTTTCCTTTCAAAATCACAAGTTTGCATCAGACAACCACGAGTCTCAAAAAGATTATTATCTCATAAAACTCCACGTTTTCCATCCTTCAAACTATGCATATCATCCTAACAAATATCATGCCACAGTTAAGAAAAAGCTGTAAATAAACAGTATGCTCCACTCGGGTCACATAGCCGAGGAGAAAAGATGTAAATGAAATCTTATGTACCGACTCTGTTGTACAAACAAAGGTAACAACTATAGACTCCTGCCCATTACCCTAGTCCTGAACCACTTAAGGCCTGCTAGGTAATGACAAGTTCTATACGGAGTTACAACAACAACGCAATTCCTAGAGACAACCGACTTCTTTACGGATTTCCATGACTGATGGGAAAGCACCCAAACCACGCACTTGCTTATTTATGGATTGCCACGACTGATGGATGAAGCATAACCAAACCACTTTTATGGGGATTAACCCGAGGGACCATAGCGAACCCACTATGCGCATGTTTTTGGACTTCCACCAAGGAGCAATAGAAGCCTAACTCAAACCACACACTGTCACGGTACATCTATGGAAACATCTAAAAAACCCACCGTAGCTCAACTACGAAAACCCACAAAACAATTTATACAACACATGTATAAAAGAGATCCAATCCATCAAAATGGAGATCTAAAACCATTTACAACAAAATATTTTAAAGTTGAGACTCAACCCCGCGGGTTAGCTCCAAACCTCTAAAAAGACATTTTTCACCATTTTCACTAAACAGCTCATTTTCAAACCTCCTTTTGAAAACTACGGATACCACGTACCCGAATCACGTATACAACCGAAAAAAGGCATAAAACCCACTTTTACCCAAAAATCACGGTTACACATGAAAATCACATTTGATGTATTTTCTACCCGGTGAAAATACATGTAATCACATATATCACCCTTATACAGTAGTAGGGTCTAGAATCCTACCTCAGAGAGTTAATAACTCGACGTCTCAAAACTAAACGGCATCAGAATGAGAATTCGACTGGTTGGAAGCGAAGCCCTCGGCCCCATTAGCAAGGATCCATAAAGAATCGAGCACAAAACCAAGCCCCGAGCCCTCAAAGCTAGAGAAAAGGCAGAGAAAATGGGTTTCTTAGCCTGGAAGAAAGGTTTTAAACAAATATCTCCGCCACTGGGATATTCATAGAAAACGAAAAAAAAAACTGTTCAATCGACCGAATCCCTGAGTTCAGTTGACCGAACTCAAAAAAATTGGTTCAGTCGACCGAACCAACCCCTCTAGTCGACCGAACTCAAGACCAGAAGCGTACTGGAATCTGTTGTGGTTTCTCAGCCCAAAAACCAACCTAACCAACCTAAACAAGGTCCGGAAAAGCGTATAACACATTTATACATGATGTTCTTCAACTTTAAAGCATAACTCATGCATCGATGCTATTCATATACTGAAAAATACACATAAGATATATAAATAACCTAAAAGAAAAGGTTCAGGGTCTCACAGCTGCTGACCAGAGAGATCAACCCCAGCTTGAGATCAGGATAATTTCGAGTGATTTTGCAGGAGGCGGCGAATCTCAGTCATCCAGGAAGACGCATACAAAATCCTGCGCACAGAGGATAGGGAGATTGACAAAAGCCAGGATTGTTGGCATAAATCGAGCCAGGACGAGAAGTTCACAATCTCTTTTTTAGAGGAAGATTGCCGATGAGTCCAATACCCCCACGATGATCCCATTATAATCAGCCTTCTGAGCTGCAAATCACCGGGTACGACAGGTCCTAGTCAATAACGATAGTTTAGCGGATATACTGTTCACAAACGCTTTTGACCAGATGAACATCGGCAGAAACAAACTCACACCTATGCTATCCCCATTGGTTGGCTTCGCTGGGGATAGGGTCTATCCCTTGGGTTCAATACAGTTATCGGTCACCATAGGAGATAGCATTGCAAAGATGTCTACGATGCTCACCTTTTTGGTTATTGAAAGCCCATCGGCCTACAATGTCATATTGGGAAGAACTACCCTTAACAACTTCAAAGCAGTAACCTTTACACACCACTTGCTAGTCAAGTTCTCCGTAAACCAGGGAATAAGTTATGCGAGGGGAGACCAGACATCAGCAAGGGAATGTTATGTGACGTCCCTCAAGGAGCTGAAGTAGAAGGAGGCGTTACACATTGAGGAGATGGAGGTGAGGAACAAGGAAGAGCTACAAAGAGGCAAACCGGCAGAAGATTTGGAGGATTTCGTCATTGATGGCTCCAAGAATTTAAAATATTAAAGACGGGGGCTAAATTGGAGGATAAAATAAAAGAGCCGTTAAGAGAATTCCTCATATCAAACAAAGACATGTTCGCATAGACTCATCATGATATGCCAGAGATTGATCCAGCTATTGCTGTGCACAAGCTTAATGTTGACCCCAAGGCTAAGCCTATCAAGTAAAAACAAAGAGTATTCGCACCACAGCGAAATGAGGCGGTCAGTGAAGAAGTGAGGAAGCTCATAAATGCTGGTTTCATAAGGGAAGTCACATACCTTGATTGGCTCACGAACATTATTATGGTAAAGAAAGCCAATGTAAAATGGAAGATATGCATCGACTTCTCTAACCTGAACAAATCCTATCCTGAGGATAGCTATCCCCTCCCCAGAATCGACTTGTTGGTTGATTCTACTACCAGTCACGAGCTGCTCAGTTTCATGGATGCGTTTTTAGGTTATAATTAGATCATGATGCATGCCTCAAATTAAGATAAGGTGTCACTCATCACCTCGAAGGGAGCATATTGTTATTGTGTCATGCCTTTCAGGATGAAGAACGCTGGAGCAACTTACTAACATCTAGTCAATTCGATGTTTGAAAACCAGATAGGAAGGAACGTAGAGGTATACGTGGATGATATGCTTATAAAAAGCAAAAGAGCTGACTAACATGTCCAGGACCTGTAAGAGGTTTTCCTCATCTTGAGGTGGTATGGAATGAAATTAAAGCCAGCTAAATGTGCCTTCGGCGTGTCATTTGGGAAATTCTTAGGTTTTGTGGTTAGCCAGAGGGGAATCGAAGCCAATCCAAACAAGGTCGAGGCAATTTTACAAATGAAGCCCCTGAGCAGCATCAAGGAAGTACAAAGACTTGCAGGAAGGGTGGCTGCTCTTAATTGTTTTGTTTCTTGCGCAACGAAAAAATGCTTAGCCTTCTTTAAAATTTTAAGAAAGGTGTTTAGCTAGAATAGTGAATGCGACTAAGCCTTTGTTGACCTAAAAGAGTATTTTGCTGTGCCCCCCGCTACTGTCCAATCTGGTACCTCACGAGAGTTTATACTTATATTTAGCCGTATCGCAGACAGCCGTAAGTTCAGGGTTTGTAAGGAAGGAGGAAAAGCTGCAAAAAATGGTATATTTCATTAGCAAAGCCTTCCAAGGAGGGGAGAGCAGATATCCTCAAATGGAGACGTTAGCTTTTGCCCTGATCATATCCTTTAGGAGGCTGTGACCCTATTTTCAGGCCCATGCTATCGTGGTCTTAACAGATCAGCCACTAAGAAAAGCGTTGCAACAACCAGAAATGTCAGGAAGGCTGATGCAATGGTCTGTCGAGCTTGGTCAGTTTGATATCACATACTCACCTCGAGCAACGTATAAAGGTCAAATATTAGCAGACTTTATAGCAGAATTCACTCTGAGAATCTCTTCAGAAAAGCAAGATCTACCAACAGGCAACCTAACTCAGGATAACGACACCCAACCGGTGCAACTCCCTGAACGTGACTGGGATATGCACGATTCGTGGATAGTAAACGTTGATGGATCATCCAGAAAGAGGAAAGAAGGAGCAGGGGTGGTGGTCACCTCCCCCTCGGGACATCAGATTAAGTAAGCAGTACAGTTAAACTTTCATTTAACAAACAACGAGGCAGAATATGAGGCATTGATATGGGGACTCTGAGCTTCTAAATCTCATGAAGCAAAAAGACTATTGGCCAAGTCAGATTCCCAATTGATGGTTTAGTAGGTTAATGGTACATATGAAGTAAAAGGGGACAAGCTGAGGAAGTATAAAAATTTGGTGGATCAAATCCGCAGACAGTTTAGCGAGGTTAAGATCCAGCAAATTCCCTAGGAAGAGAATTCGAAAACAAATCACATAGCCCAAGAGGCCTCTTCTGATCAGGAATACATTAGTCAGGGAGTCCTAATTAACGCTGTTGATCAACCGAGCATAGATCATTTGCTAGAGATGTAGGCCAACCCAGTTATGGAAATTCACCAGGCCGAGTGGGCCAAGCCCATCCTTAAATATTTGGAAAGTGGGAAAATCCCCGAAGACAAAACATAAGCATGGAAATTAAAAATTCAGATAGCCAATTATGTCTTGATGGAGGGGATTCTCTATAGGCGTAATGTAACAATGCCGTACCTGCGATGTGTGTCTGATTAGGAGGTAATATATGTGCTCAGGGAGATCCATGAAGGGGTGTATCGCAACCATTCTAGAGAAAAAGCCCTCGTCGGGAAGGTAGTCGAGCAGGGTATTATTAGGCAACTATGCTCAAGGATGCTAAGGACTTTGTAAAGAGATGTGACAAATGCCAGCGTTTCGCGAACCTCACCAAGCAGCCACCAGTGGAGCTAAATGTATTAACCATCCCATGACCATTCGTATAGTAGGGTTTGGACCTCATTGGGCCACTACCCATGGTGCAACGACAGATGAAATTTATCGTAGTTGCTATTGATTACTTCACCAAATGGGTGGAAGCTGAACCCCTAGCCAAAATCACAGAGAAGAACACCACCCAGTTTGTTTGGAAATCCTTGGTCTGTTCATTTGGGATCCCTGGAACAATTGTCACAGACAACGGAAAGCAATTCGACAATGTAAACTTTCGGCGATTCTGCGATGAGCTCAATATCCAGATCCATTATGCCTCTCCTGCCCATCCACATTCGAATGGGCAAGTGGAGGTCACGAACAAGTCACTTTTAAAGATACTGAAGACGAAGCTAGAGTTTGTCAAGGGGCTATGGCTTGAAGAGCTGCCTAACGTCCAATGGACTTACCGGACCACAACCCGAACTGCCATTGGCGAAACCCCTTACAACCTTACTTACGATCATGAGGCTGTAATCCCTGTGGAGACCAACCAAGAAAGTGTGCGAGTCAGCCAATATGATTAGAGCATGAATGATGAAAACTTGAGGGTGGAGTTGGATTTTCTCAAAGAGATCAAAGACACAGCAGCGCTACGAATAGCGGTATGCTAGACCAGACGAAAAAATACTACAATTAGAAGGTGAGAAAGAGAAGTTTTAGCCAAGGAGATCTGATACTCAGAAAGGTCACTCTATCGATTAGAAACCCCACTGAAGGAAAGCTAGGCCGAAATTGGGAGGGACCCTACATCGTGAAAGCTTATCAAGAAAAAGGAGCCTATCAATTGCAAATCGTGGAAGGAAGAGAATTAAAACACCCCTGGAATGCTGCACACCTCAAACGTTATTACGCTTAAGTCAGTATTTAAATTTATATGCAAGTATTTACATTCAAGTTTAAATGCAATGAAGATATGTCTTTTCCTGCCTTGTACTTTCCTACAAGATATTAATATAGCCAAAGGGAACGATTCTCAGGCTGATCAAGAGAAGATCAGCCCCCAACTTTCTCCAACGCCTGAGGTTAATGAAAACCTAAATGGGCTAGGGCTGATCAGCTGATCAAGAAAAGATCAACCCCCAACTTTCTCTAGGGCCTGAGGTTATTAAAAACTTGAACGAGCTAGGGCTGATCAAGAGAAGATCAGCCCCCAACTTTCTCCAGCGCCTGAGGTTAATGAAAACCTGAACAGGCCAGGACTGATCAGGAAATGATCAGCCCCCATCTTTCTCCATGGCCTGAGGTTATTGAAAACTTGCACGGGCTAGGGCTGATCAGGAGAAGATCAGCCCCCAACTTTCTCAAGCGCCTGAGGTTATTTAAAACCTGAACAGGCTAGGGTTGATCAGGAGAAGACCAGCCCCCAACTTTCTCTAGAGCCTAAGGTTATTGAAAACCTAAATGAGCCAAGGCTGATCAAGAGAACATCTGCCCCCAACTCTCTCTAGAGCCTAAGGTTATTGAAAACCTGAACGGGCTAGGGCTGATCAGGAGAAGATCAGCCCCCAACTTTCTCCAACGCCTAAGGTTATTAAAAACCTGAACGAGACAAGGTTAATTAGGAGAAGGTTGAAAACCTGAATGGGCCAAGGCTGATCAGGAGAAGGTTAGCCCCCAACTTTCTCCAACGCACGAGGTTATTAAAAACCTGAACGGGCCAAGGATGATCAGGAGAAGATCAGCCCCCAGCTTTCTCCAGTGCCTGAGGTTATTGAAAACCTGAACGGGCCAAGGCTGGTCTGGAGAAGATCAGCCCCCAGCTTTCTCTAGCGTATGAGGTTAGTGAAAACCTAAACGTGCCAGGGCTGGTCAACCTCTAAAAAAAAAGAAAAAAAAAAAGAAAGGAGGGGGAAAATACCAAACTGGAAGGATGAGCATCCGCATACTATACTATCAAGCACAAATAGTGTGGAAAATACTCATAAGCTCGCCAAAGTACACCCTAAAACAAAGCTGGAGAAAATGGTGCGGCTAGGATGTGGTTAGAGTGAACTTTCATTTTGGAGAAACAAGTATACTCAAACTCTACGATATACATATAGAATGTACATCAAGGAGGCTACCTGCGTTGGAATATGCTTAAGTGTGTTTCAGACAACCACACATAAAAAGGAAAGCTACCAAGTATAACAACAGCAAAATTTTCAAGAAAATGTATCAGGAAACCCAACAACAACAACAAAACTTTCAAACAGTGTATCTCAAAACCAACCCAAATAGCAAAGCTCTCAGAGAATGTATCTCAAACAATATCAAGGAGGCAAGTGGCAGAAAGGAAGACGACAATATAAGAGAGCAGAAAAATCAAAAGCCAGGAGGAGGGGGAAGGGATTGAACTTCGTCTTCATCTTTAGCTGGAGAAGGAGAAGGAGCGACCAAGGTGGTGTCATCGTCATATGCTTTCACTTGGGAGAGATCCAAGTTTGGATACAGAGTGTTGACCTGCTGTCTGAACGTCTCGAAGCTAGCCTCCCTCTGCTCCGCGAACATAACTCTGACGCCCAGACTTTGCATGTGTTCAGCAATCAATTGACAAAACTCTCCTGAGGCCTTGAACTACTCCACGATGGCAGCACAATCAGCATTGACGGACGCCTCCAAAGTGGCGTTCTTCTCCTTCTACTCAACTAGCAGCCTTTTTAACGTAGAAATGTTTCCTTGTAGTTTCTCCGTTTCGATGGTCATTTCAGTTTTGATCTTCGCAAGACCCTCTACCATAGACTTTGCCTTCTCCAGGTCTGCCTCAATCGTGGATAGCCTCATCTAATCGCCTTTTAGGATTTCGATCTCCTCTTTCATATTTCGAATTGTCAGGTTGGCATCTTTCAACTTCTTCTCTTTAGTAAGATGTGCATACTCATTTCTTGCAAGGTGAAGAGCCCTGTAGTGGCACAAAGTGATGGACTGCATAGGCAAAAGGTCATCAGTTTCTTCAAGCAAAAAAAAAGAAGAAGAAGAGAAAAATGGTAGGGCAGGGGACGGACCTTGGTGAATTCCTCATGAAACTTGTGCCCCAATTCGGTTGTGGTCAACCCATCTAATCCGGATAGGTTAGAGGGAAGGACAGCCCCCTCAATAAGCTTTAAACTGACCTTCTTATCAGTGAAAACTAAAAGGGGGACTTTTTCTTGATTGTTCCCCTTAGAGGGGTCAGCGCTCATCACCTCCTTTTCATTCTTTGTTCCTTGGTCAAAGCCCAATTAACTGCTCCTGCCAACCAATTCTGTACCCTTCCTAACACTTCTCTTGTTTATGAGGGGTGGACTTCGCCTTGGAGGAGGGAG
Source organism: Heliamphora exappendiculata (assembly GCA_034768845.1). NCBI lineage: Eukaryota > Viridiplantae > Streptophyta > Magnoliopsida > Ericales > Sarraceniaceae > Heliamphora > Heliamphora exappendiculata. Next base: position 11,574 of record JAOTRH010112616.1, read on the forward strand.
AAGAACTAGGAATGTACTCCTTGAAGGTAGATACATCCAGATCCTTTTGACGGTGAGTCATAACTCGGGGCCTCTTGGTAGGCGAAGGAAGAGGAGCAGGCATTCCCCCTTGGGAGGCATTCCTTCTTTCCTTCAACTTCCTCAGAGCCTCCTTGTCACCCCTGTTCATCGTGCCTGGGCAGGAAGAATAAATGCACAATTACGAATCGTAAGGCAATAAGAAATAAAAGAAAAAATTATACACCGGACAGTGCAACACTTCACCTTCATCCTCACCCTTAGAATTTTCTCCAACCTCAGGGGTACGAAATAAAGTTAAAGCATCAAAGGAGGGCTCGGGTCTAAGGAGATACTCACTTAAACTCTCTAGAGTGACCAGAGTAGACCATCTCATGTCCTCAAAGGACTGAGCCAGTGTGATCCTCTCCTTCTCCTCAAATATCACCAGACTCCTCGCCCGACCTAACACCAGACTCCTCGACCGACATAGAAATTAAAAAGAAAAGAGGAATGGGGGAGGCACGATGAAAGAATAATGACAAAGGGATAAAATCAAATAAAATTTGACACTAACCATTTTTGGGGAGGCCAACCCACAACCTCTAAATTCTCAGGACATTCTTGTCAACCCTCTCCCATTGTTGGAATTCCCACCCTCCCCGATACAAAGAAAAAGCGGTCCTTCCATCCTTTGTTGGATTTGGGAAAGCTAGTGATGAGCCCTTTGCCATCACGGGCTTGAAAACTGACGAAGCTGGTGACCAGCTCTATTGGTTTGCAATAATAGAAGAACTCCTAGAGTGTTAAAGGATGCTCACTATCATTGATCACCAACCACAGGATCACGCATCCGATCAAGATCCTATACCTGTTGGGAGCCAACTACGCAAGTGAAATGCCTAGAAATTATAGCACTTCCCTAACAAACCGAGGGATTGGGAACCTCAAACCTCCTTGAAGGGCCCTCTCAGAAAAGCAAACCTCTCTTGGGACATCAGAGCTCGCAAACTCACCAGGGCCCGAAACTCTTAGAAGGACGAAATTAGGGACTTGGAATTGAGCCTTGATTAGGCTGAGATCATGTGCACTAATGGAAGCAGTATTGTCAGCCAAAAAGGGAAAATGAATAATTTAGCCCATGGGGGATTGGGTCCGAACATATGGCATTTCTTGACGTGTTCGACCGGACGCAAGTGCCTCCAATGAGGTAGGTACTTCATTCTGCGGGCGAATAAAGGAGGACTTATGGCAAGACTAATGGATAAGCAAGCCCTCCTCAGGATTCTCCATCGTTGAGTCTTCGTTTACCAAAGAGCAGAAAGAATGGGAAGTCCGGGTACTCACCGTGCTAACAGGAATCAGGCAAGGAATGTCAGGGAGAATCGAAGGGTGAAATTGAAGAATGTAGTCGGCAATGGGGGTGGAAGTAGGTGAGGACAATATAGGTTTAGCGGCGCTCAAACTCCCAAAGTATTTCTCCTGGATATTTAAGAAGTGTGACCTCTTCACTCGAATCACTAGAAACTACAATATTTTTCCTATCGCCAGACATAGAAATTCCCTAACAGTTAGAAAAACCAGACGGCTAGTGAAGAAAATTCGAAGGCAGAAAAGAACCTAAGATCGAAGCCCTAAGCCGGTTGGGAAACTATGTTCAATGAAACAAAGCTCCCCTAGATCTTCCCAAATCTACTTCCAAAGAAATCAAGTTTCTAAAAATAAAAGTAGGGAAAAGGGAAGAAAGAAGTGTACTCAAATTAAGAAGAAAAATCCCCCTCTCACTGGTTCGAGTGTTCTTGAATTCGCTCAAAATGCCGCTGGAGTGTTTCGAATGCCGAAATGAAAGTCGAAAGGACATGGAACTGAGTTTGAAAACACGTTTAGGCGCCCTTCAATTTTGGACAATTGAGATTAGAAGAAGCTAATGAAATCCATGGTTAGAAAGTGACACATGAGTTGGGGGGATGGGCCTAAGCAACGGTTTCCACGTGTAAACGCGAGCAATTATGGTATTGCCTCGTAAATAGCAGTTAGCCGTCATTTGCTAAGGGAAAACCAAGGGGGCACGACGACAACTGTCATTCTTAAAGGTACCACCCCCAGTGACGCTTGAATTATATCTTTTGACCCAATGAAAATGTTTCACTAACCCCCCTGCTCTTGGTGGAGAAACTGGTATTCTTGACCACCAAACATTTCTTTTATTGCTGATCAAGAATAGGGGACTACTGATGAGTAGAAAGGATACTTTGGTCATTCCACCAATTTACGGATGACCAGAGCCAGGAAGTTCTTCTTAACCATACGAAGGAACTCACCTCAGTCGAGCTACTAATCACTTGGCTTGAGAGCAGCATCTTCTGACCAGCCGGTTAAGAACTGAGCAGCATGTGGAACAGACGTCACCCAGACCATAAATGAAACACCTGATCAGCCCAGCGCGTAGTTATCACGTGGTACTATTGACAGTTGGATATCTACCCGTACCATTCCATTATAACCGTTTGGTATGGGGCACCACGGCACGTGTCCAAAAAGGTACTGCATAAAAGACCAACGACAAGGAACAAAAGGGTATTCTCAACAATTCTCTTTTTCACTGACTTACTCCCCACTCTATCGGATTACTGATTTGATCATCGGAGGGGGCCACGCCGGAGCCATTTCGGCATATCCTGTAACGTTGTTTTCTCTTCTTAGGTCTAAGTTGGCACTCATGGAGCTGCTCAAGAAAAGGACATCATCAATGTGTAATTGCGTTATTCTTTCTCATTTTTTATTTTCATTTTCTTTTTTCTTTTTTTCCAGTATGGAGTTTAAGTTGTGTATCTCTCGCCCTCCCAAACCCAGCCGTGGTGGGAGTCTAGGCAGCCTCGTGCATAAGGTTGACCATTACAACTTTTCTTACCTGAATTGTTAGGTGGAAGATAAATTTCATGATACAAATGGTACGAACAAATTAAAGGTAAATTTGTACAATAATAATGAGTCAGTTTAGTTCCTCTCATTAAATCTGTATGTAAATTGTAAATTTGTGTGTAAAACTTGTTTTTACAATCTTTGGTTTGGAATAAAAAAACAAAAATGAGATATTTGGCTTATTTCTTATCTTGGAGAGAGATTTGAAAAATAAGAATTTTTAGATGAAAATTGCTCATTAAAAATAAAAATAAACACATCTAAATCTGGTTTCTTCAGTTGTTATAGTATAATTTTGTCTTATTTTAATTACCCATTTTTTGTCTTATTTGACTTTTTAAAAACTGTAAATCAAAATTTATGAGTTTTTTAGTTCGTTTCAATGAAAGAAATCAAAAAAATAAAAATTATGACAAAAAATTGGAAAAAAAGAACGGCTAAAAATAAAAAGTAAATAAAATAAAATAAAATAAAAAAGTCATTGTTCCAACCAACTTACATCTGCGAAAGATTGTAAACAAGTATGCTATATAATTGTGGATTATTACTAGTTGCATTGGTACTTGTTTCATGGACCAAAGCTATTAACAACATAGAAGAACAAAACATAATATTAATAGTATGAAAGAACAACAAAACATATTTTGTGAAAAGAGGATTGGAGTATGTTAGCCCAAGTGTTTTTTAATTTGATTTTGATGATTTTCATAATTCATTTTCTAAGAATAAATAATTTTAAATGGATAATATTTTATAT
>JAOTRH010112627.1:0-15248 GCA_034768845.1 Heliamphora exappendiculata
GTTAGCCCGAGTCCTATACTTCCTCGTGATCCCTCACGTAGCCCACTATATGCACGGTTATTTTTCTTATTGGTTTCGATTATTATTTAATTTAATTTGAATGACGGTTTTGCCGTCGGGGACATTCAGGAATTAAATTAAATTATTAGAGGATGATTTTGGAATTTCGCACACCTAGGGATTACTCCCTAGGTGGCCGGTCCTAATAGGAAGAAGATGAGTTTGTTTTATATTAAGTTTATATTCCTTCTTATCCTTTTGGAAAAATGTGGATATATATACTTAATATAATATATTCTTTTATATTATAAAAGGAGGCTTCAAAACAAAAATCCTAAATTTTCCTAACCTACCCGCCACTGTCTCTCTCCCTTTTGGCAATCCATATTTTGCCTTTTGGAGATAAGTGTGAGAAGAAACCAAAGCAAGAATACACGAAGATCCGGATCGGTGTCCACTCGCCGGGATCGTCGCGTGCGTTGGGATATACGTGAGAAAATCGTTGGGTCATCTCCAATCGTTGTTCAGTATCAAAGAAACTTGTTCCAGTTTCTTGAAGGTATATTTAATCATAAAATATCAAATTATTTTATCATTTTTCATGAAAATCGCACGTCATTTTTTACGGTCACGACGTCGTTCGTCGAACTTTTTTCGCTGTGCGGCTCTAATAATGGTATCAGAGCCAGGCTACGTTTTTTATGAAAAACATGTCTCCTAACCTTTATTTTGCAGCATACGTCATTATGATCCAGTTAATTAATCGATTGAATGTATGGTTTATTTATGTCGTATTTTGACCGCGTATCTCGACGATTTTTAAATCGAGATTAAGTTGAATGTAAGCCTCGCGAGTGGAGGCATAGGTCATGCGATATAATTTATATTTTATTCAATTTATTTTTTTGGATTCATCTTGTAAATCGAATCACATAACGGAGATCGTAAACAGGAAAGAAAAGCAAGGAGTGGCGGCAACCTGTGCGGATAGTGCACTGTCGCTGCGTTTCGCAGCAGTTTTCGAGGTTTTAAAAAAAAAATTCGAAGCAATTTTTTTGCTAGAATTAAGTTCAATCCGTTAGCGTTTCAATTGTGGTTCGATGGCGGCAAGGCGACGAAGGGAAGGGGTCCGAAAAAAATTTCAAAGAAAGTCTCATGTAGTAGAAAGTCTCATGTATGCCATGCTCTGTACTAGACCAGATATCTGTTATGCCATAGGCATAGTAAGCAGATATCAGTCTAATCTATGAGAAGAGCATTGGACTGCAGTCAAAGATATACTCAAGTACATGAAAAGAACTATGGAGTATATGTTGGTATACCAAGCTGATAGCCTTATACCCCTTGGGTATACAGACTCGAATTTCTAGGCTGATAGGGATTCAAGGAGGTTCACCTCAGGATACGTGTTTTCTTAGGGAAAGCACATTGAGGGGAAGTGATGTCTCATCCGGGAGACTTTACAACGTGGAGACGTTGTGGTTTGCGTGGTTGCATCTGCGGATAACCTAGCGGATCCTTTTACTAAGGTAGAAGGGTTAGGTGTCAGGTGTGTTCCTACATGGCTTTGAGTATAAGTGGGTGAGTATTGGGAATGTGTACTGAAAAATTATTCTTTTTATGTATTTTATTTTAGATTCCTGGCATATTAATGAGAAACATTTGAGATGTTTTTGCATTCGTGGTTTCATAATTACATTTGTGATGAATGAATGCGTAGTCAGTATATTTTCTCCAGTATTTGACTCGGTGCGCGCTGCATAAAAGATCGGATCAAAGGTTCTGACAGATTACACAAGTAGGCTCACAATCGCAACGGACCCGGACATTCCATTGGTACGATTGTAATACATCGTTGTAGTAGCTAGTCTTGGCTAGGTCGAACGGATCGAATTCAGGTTTTGGGAATTCGATATTCGAGCTCGTTGTGTTAGTACACTTGGAGTGTATTGAGTGGGATCAACGGGATGATCGATTCTATACTGACTATATGAATTTGATCCACATCCCGTATTATCATGTATTACACGAACTCTTAATCCTGAAGTAATTGATTAATTGTGTTCAGATGATGTACAGTATTTTGAGTCGTCAATGGTTGAGATTTCCTCTATGAGATCAACAATACCGATGAGTTGGGTACTGGCATTGTTTGTCCGATAATTGATAATCAACTGACGGAAACCGCGCCCGATTTAGGTTGGGGAGTTCCCCCTCGTGTGCTTTGCTTATAGATTTGATTATGTTAAATCTGTACAGTGGATTTTTGGATCCGGTATATCAAAAGGTTAAGCAGTGCGGTTGCGAGGAGAAGATGATAATTAAATCGAGTTGTGAGTAACCTAATTTATTTATCGAAAATCTATATCTTAAACGTGGGGAGTATTCAGTGCATTTGATAATTGGAAACTCAAGACATAATTTGAGTTAGGGCCGAGAGTTCAGTAAGGACCTTCAGTGGAATAAGTCCTGGTTCATGCGAGAAAGGATCTAACTCGGGGACAGAGTTTGGCATATCCAATTTTCTCGTACGGTTAGCCCGAGCCCTATACTTCCTCGTGATCCCTCACGTAGCCCACTATACGCACGGTTATTTTTCTTATTGGTTTTGGTTATTATTTAATTTAATTTAATTTGAATGACAATTTTGTCGCCGAGAACATTCTGGAATTAAATTAAATTGTTGGAGGACGATTTTAGAATTTGGCACACCTATGGATTACTCCCTAGGTGGCCGGCCCAAATAGGGAGAAGATGGGTTTGTTTTATGTTAAGTTTATATTCCTTCTTATCCTTTTAGGAAAGTGTGGATATATATATGCTTAATATAATATATTCTTTTATATTATAAAAGGAGGCTTCAAAACAAAAACCCTAAATTCTCCTAACCTAGCTGCCACTCTCTCTCTTCCTTTTGGAAATCCAAGTTTTACCTTTTGGAGATAAGTGTGAGAAGAAACCAAGGCAAGAATACACGAAGATCCGGATCGGTGTCCACTCGCCGGGATCGTTGCGTGCGTCGGGATATACGTGAGAAGATCGTTGTTCGTCATCAAAGAAACTTGTTCAAGTTTCTTGAAGGTATATTTAATCATAAAATATCAGATTATTTTTTCATTTTTCATAAAAATCGCACAACGTCATTTTTTACGGTCACGACGTCGTTCATCGAACTTTTTCCGCTGCGCGACTCTAACAATTGGGAGAGATGTAGGATGGAAATCAAACTTTAGAGTAAGGAAATGGGAGATGGAACATCAAGGAGGCAAGAACACCCAAGATCCAAACCCTAGGAGTGAGAATTAGAAGAGATTTCAAACTTTTGAGCAAATCCAAGGTAGGATGTAGATTATCTCTTATGTTTTGCATAGATTTGGGTTGATATTTTGTGTATATGAGTAGAAATTGAGTCAATTGCATGTTTAATTAATGTATTTATAGATTTGTGTTTGGGTTGAGTTAGTTTGCATGAGATTAGAGGTTCTTGGGAAATGATTATACATGAAATTGAAGATTTGTTGTGATAAAAATGAGTTTCGAGGATTGAATCTAGTGTTTTATGGGTTAGAAATAAGTGTTTGAAGCATATTTTGTGAAAGGGTTGTGTGTTTGAAGGTTTAAAACTCAAAACATATCAAAATTTGGGGTTTCTCGGGCAATAGAGCGCTCGAGCGGAGCCTTCTTGCTCGAGCACTCACATGGCAGAAGGTTGGGCGCTCGAGCGCCCGACGGCCGCTCGAGCGGACTGACTGCGCAAGGCCAACTTTGTTCGATCATATCTCCCTCATTCGGACTCCGAATTGGGTCACTCTTGTACTAAAATCGAAGCCCCGAAAGTCCTCTTTCTAACAAGACTACTCTCACAAAGAAATTATTTTTTAAGAAAAGTTGTGATCAAAATAGTAAGGGTATATCAAAATTTCAATACCATTTTCACTCGTTTTTAGACGAATGTTTTGGAAATATATATTTTCATTCATATTGGCCTTTATTACTAAATTCTTAGTCTCTTGAGCTAATGACACACCTATGTATATATCTAAATTGAGTTGGGAGGTATGCATTGGGTAATTTGGTTGAGTTTTCTTCTACAATAAATGGGATTGATGTATGTCTATATACATGGAGGGTGTATACCTGTTTCAAATATTTTGATCTTCTTACTACCAACTTTGTGTTATTGGTACTTGGCAACATTGAACTAAATGATGTGAACTATGAGAAACTACATAATGAAAGTATTAACTTGAGCAGAAACCTTATGGTTGAATGTAGAATATGCATAATGAGGGACTACGGTCCTGCGGTGAAAGCCCGCGAAGGTTCATGCATAATGAAGGAATGCGGTCCTACGGTGAAAGCCCATGAAGGTTCATGAATTAAGTTGAGCTGGCGGCTCCACGGTGAAAGACCAAAAACTTGTGCAAGATGGGGATCACGTGCCCACGGGTTAGCCCCCGAAATGTGGTGATGTATCGTGGTGAGTTATAGAGCTATCTATTAATCAATGGGTGCGTGTAGCCTATTAGGATAATAGGGAGGGGTTTCTATAAGCTGCACCCGATGTCAGTTCATTAATTGTGATAAATTAATTGTGATACGATTTTTGTGATAAGCCGGGTAATGAAAATGAGATTCAGTTTTAGTGAAAAAACTAAGAAACGAGATTAAATGTGAAAGAAAGGAATATGGTGAATAAGGCTTAATGAATGAGTAAGTTGGCGTGTGTCGATGTGTGTGTGGGAATAAGTAACAAATTTATGGATCGTGCATTTTTATCCCGGCTGCACCCATCACACCTCACAAATCATGCATCACTTATAAGTTAATCTATATCCTACGAGCTTCGGCTCACGTATGTTTACTAAACCATTTCAGGTCTAGAGGACCGGGGACGACACCAGGGCAAGGGATGCTTTGAAAAAGACTGGAAGGAAGATTTTGTGTTTATTCATATTTTGCATTATGATTGTATACAAATCGAAATGGAGTATTGTAATTAAAGATATTATGATTGTGAACAAACTGTTGAGATTTCAAGCCTTTATTGTAAATTAGGTATGTGCGAGATTATAGTTACTTAAAGAGAAGTTTTTTTATATAATTGGAACTTAAATTCTATGGTAAATGAAAGTCGTAGATGATGACCCTTAGGAGGAACGGTTTGGGGTTGATTCAAGAACCCGGGTTTGGGTCGTGACACGATTTGTCATCTTAGCAGCTTTACCCCTCCACCGAGTCAAGAAATTAACAAAAGACTCTTGGCTCCCCTATCGAGTGGTTTCAAGCTCTCTGGTGGTGACGTCCAGTTGGATATTGTAGCTGCACTAATTGACAAAAGTCGTGGCTATATCCTCCCAAGTCCTAGTTTTGGACACCTCTAAAGAAAGAAACCACCTTTGTGTAGCCCCAGAGAGTGATTGATGGAAAAGTTGGGCTTTGAGCTGATCATCAATTCCCATGGGGGAGAGAGTTCCAACGTACATCCTCAGATGAATCCGGGGGTCACCAGTACCATCAAATTTCTCCATCTCTAGCATTTTAAAATTTTTAGGAAGTTTTCCATCTGGGAATAGGTACAAACCGTCTACATCCAGCATGTACTCTTCTAGTCCTTGTGCCTTTCTTAGCACCTTCTCCATTCGGTCGATCTTTTTTGCCCGTGCGGACTCCCTAGACTGGGCAGTGTTTTCTTCTTCTACCACCACCGGGCGAGGAACCCGAGGTGGCATAACAACTTGCGGTACCTCTGGTCCTTGGTTATCGTCCCTGAAGTTTTTGCCGTTCTCATTTGTATCATCTGGCTGCCCATGAATTGCTAACAAGAATAAATTCGGCTGCCGTTCTCTGGTCCTTGGCTATCATGATTTGGGTAAAAGAATAAAACATGCTACCTAAACATGGATTACTAATAACAAATAAATTAAACTATCCTAAACATGGTTTCAGATAAAGGAACTAAAACATGTATATTATCAAAATAAACTACATTAGCATTTAACATGATGAAAGAAATACTATGCAAAATCTTAAAGAAAGTTTACTAACAAAGAAATTTAAAATAAAGGTTTTATGACAAAAGAGAATTTAAGTATTTAAAAGAAAAAGTACACAAAAGAAGAAATGCGCTAAAAATGAAAAAGTTAAAAAATGTTATTAATAAAAGAAAATTTAATTATTTACATTTTATACTTTAAAAGAGACAAAAAAAAATAAAATAAAGTAAAAGAAAAGAAAAAAATTTACCATTATAAGAGAAAATTTATACTAACATTTAAATATGAATATTAACTTAAAAGACCTTTTGTGGTTTTTTGGGTTTAATAATATGAAAGAAAATAATGTTAACATTAAATAGAAAAAGAAAATGACCAAAAAAAATAAAGCTAATAAAAATAGGACTAGAAAAGAAAAGAAAATGTAGAAAAATTAAAGCTAGTAATTTAAAAAAAAGGAAAATAAACTTTATAAGAAAAAAAAAAGAATACTAATATTAAAGAAAAAGAAATGTCAAATTGAACAGTTTTATCTAATTACTAAAGAGAAAGAAAATACAGACAAATAGAGCATTTGTATTAATAAATAATAGAAAGAAATACTCGTCGCGCCCCAAACATCTGGATCACGCGAAAGCCCACCAAAATACCCATTTAAGAAAATAGGTTTCACAGTTGATAATTAAAATGTACATCATTTGGATAAAAGATCTCCACAGTTCAACTCTCATAACTGAAAATATGCATCTCATACACGAATAAACATATCGCTAAAAAGGCATACAAAAACCAGCCTCAACAGGCGTCACATGTGTAAGTACATGTCTGAAAAAGGAAAAACTATAGCAAGTCTTCCATCACCTCTGCAACTGGTCAACTCCTCATCTCACCTGAAAAGATTTTACAGCAAAATCTCACAACGTAAGCCGAAGCCCAATAAAAAGATAGACAGTAAAACTATAAAGCAGGTTATGCAATTATACACACACGGGCTCAACCACGGCAGCCAAAATGGTTTTCCTTCCAAAAATCACAAATTTTCCATCAGACTATCACGAGTCTCAAAAAGGTTTTGTCTTATAAAATCTCACGTTTTTTATCCTTCAAACTATACACATCATCCTAACAGATATCATGCCACAGTTAAGAAAAAGCTGTAAATAAAACAGTAAGCTTCACTTAGGCCACATAGCCGAGGAGAAAGATGTAAATGTAGTCCTATGTACTGATTCTGCCACATCGACAAAGGTAACAACTATTGACTCTCGTCCATTACCCTCGACCCGTAGGTTAAGTAATGACAAGCTCTATACGGAATCACAACAATAACACTATTAACGGAGGCAACCGAACCACTCAATTTACGGGAACTAGCCCGAAGGTACAGAGCATCTGCTACTTAATTTACAGGACCTGAGCCCGAGGGTACAAAGCACCCAATCACACTCAATTTACGGGGACTAACCCGACGGTACAGAGCACCTACGCTGCGCACATTTTTGGACTTACACCGAGGAGCAATGGAAGCCCAACTCAACAATACCACTGTCACGGTACATCTGTGGAGAACATTTAAAAACCCACCGTAGCTCAACTACGAAAACCCGTAAAATGATTTATACAACACATGTATAAAAAGTGATCCAATCCATCGACATGAAGATCCAAAACCATTTCCAACAAAACGTTTAAAAGGTGGGACTCAACCCCGCGGGTTAGCTCCAAACTTCCAAAAAGACATTTTTCATCGTTTTCACAAAAGACCTCATTTTCAAACATCTTTTGAAACCACGGATGTCAACACACCCGATCATGTATACAACCAAGAAAAGGCGTAAAAATCCACTTTTACCCAAAACCAAGATTTACACATGAAAATCACGCTTGATGCATTACTACTCAGTGAAAGCATACGCAATTACATATATCACCCTAATACATCAATAGGGTCTAAAATCCTACCTCAGAGAGTCAAAAACTCGACGTCTCAAAACTAAACGGCGTCAGAACGAGAATCCGACCGGATGGATGCGAAGCCCTCGGCCCCGATAGCAAGGATCCACAAAGGAATCAACAACAAACGAAGCCCCGGGCCCTCGAAGCTAGAGAGAAGGCAGAGAGAATGGAAAGAAAAAGCTTTTCCAAACATTCCAGCCCTAGGACCTACTTATAAACACGCCAAAAAGGCAGTTCAGTCGACTGAAGTTCCTCGAAAAACGTGAACCGCCACAGTTCAGTCGATCGAACCTCCAGGTTCAGTCGACCGAACCCAAGAAAAACACCTCAGTGGACTGAACTCAACACCCCAGTCGACCAAACTCCCTTACTATTTTTGGTCTCGGGTTTGTGAAGAAAAACAAGATTTTTGGTCCAAACGCAAGCCAAATGAGCCTCTGCCAAACCCCAAAAAGCGTATAACACACTTATACATGCTGTTCTATAACTTTAAAGCATAAACCATGCATTGATGCTATTCATATACTGAAATAAAAGCGTCACGTATATAAACAACCTAAAAGATAAGGGTCAGGGTCTCACAACTCTCCCCCCTGAAGGAATTTCATCCCCAAAATTCGCAACAAGGTCACGAGGTGAAGAGGTCTGGATATCTAGCTCGCATCCGAGACTCAAGCTCCCATGTCGCTTCCTCAGCCCTGCGATAATGCTATAAGACCTTGACATAAGCAATTGTTCTGCCCCGCAACACCTGCTCCTTTGTGTCAAGAATCCTCATTGGATGCTCCTCATACGTAGCATCCTCTTATCTGCATAACTCTTCTAGCGGCTCTGCGCTGTCAGTAGGCGCTGGCGAATCGTCGTAACCTTCTCTGTCGTCTCCCGTACCATGTCGGGTCCCAAGACTGTGGTCTCTCCTACATCAGTCCAACATACGGGCGATCTACACGGTCTGCCATACAAATCCTCATACGGTGCCATCCTAATACTGGACTAATAGCTATTGTTGTATGCAAACTCTGCTAAAGGTAGATAACCCTCCCACAAACCTCTAAAGTAAAGGACACAAGATCTCAGCATATCCTTCAAAATCTGTATAGTCCTCTCTGACTAGCCATTTGTCTGGGGGTAAAAAGCAGTACTGAACATCAAGTTGATCCCTAAAGCCTTCTGCAGACTTTACCAAAAGCGCAAAGTAAAGCGCGGGTCTTGGTATGAAACAATAATACTGGCACTCCGTGAAATCTACCTCCCTAACGTACAAGCTACTCAGTCGTTCCCTCGAATCTCTCACTCGGATGGGGAGAAAGTGTGAAGACTTTGTCGACCTATCAACCACAACCCACACGACGTCGTGTCCCCTAGGTGACCGAGGAAGTCCTGACATAAAGTCAATCGTGATATGCTCCCACTTCCACTCCGATATAGGCAGTGACTGTAGCAATCCCGTAGGCCTCTGGTGTTTCGCCTTTACCTGCTGATAGGTAAGGCATCGAAAAACAAACTGGATCACATCTCTCTTCATTCCCGTCTAATGGAATTGATGACGTAAGTCATGGTACATCTTCGTGCCTCCAGGATGCATGGCAAGACGAGAATGATGACACTCATGTAATAACTCAGCTCGGCAAGACTCTGGCACAAATAACCTGCCTGCCAACCTCAAACTCTGATCAGAACCCACAATCCAGCCTGCTGTATCCTCGCCACTAGCAACGCGGTCTCGTATCATCTGAGCCTCCTGATCTGTCTGCTGAACCTCTAGTACACGTGTTATCAACGCTGGTCGAGTAACTACAGAAAATAAGGTGGCACCCGTCGCGATCTCCCTGAGGCACAAATCAAATTCCCTAACATCTACAAGCATGTCCCACTCACACATAGCCACGGAAGCTAATGACCCGTGAGACCTCCTATTAAGTCCGTCTGTCACAACATTTGCCTTCCCTAGATGGTACTGCAAGTCAAAATCGTAATCCCCCAATAACTCCATCCATCGACATTGGCGCAAGTTCAGGTCCTTCTGCAAAAATAAGTATTTTAAGCTCTTGTGATCGGAGAAAACCTCAAAATGCTCACCATACAGATAGTGACGCCATGTCTTCAAGGCGAAGACCACGGCTGTCAACTCCAAATCATATGTAAGATAGTTTCGCTCGTGCGTTTTCAACTACTGGGAACCGTAGGCTACAACCTTACCCTCCTGCATCAGAACACATCCGAGACCGTATGTGATGCATCACAGTACACAATATATCCCAAGCCTCGCTTTGGAATGACCAACACTGGCAGACTGGTCAACCTCGTCTTCAGCTCCTGGAAAGTTGACTCACAGACTCACTTCAAGCAAACATAACTCCCTTCCACGTCAGGCGCGTCATCGGTACAGCGAGTCTAGCAAAATCCTTCACGAACTGTCGATAGTAGCTGGCTAGACCCAGAAAACTACGTATCTCAAAGACACTATTCGATCGTTCCCAATCGGTCACAGCATCTGTCTTCGACGAATCCACAGCTATCTCGTTTGTCGACACTACGTGTCCTAAAAATCTCACCTCAGATATACAGAATTCACACTTCTCATACTTCGCGTAAAAGCGGGCTCTCTCAAAGTCTGTAGCACGATCCGCAGGTGGTCCTCGTGCACCTCTCTAGTAGGTGAATATATCAGAATATCATCAACAAATACTACCACAAAACTATCCAGGTAAGGATGGAAGATCCGGTTCATCAGACCCATGAACATACCTGGTGCGTTCGTTAGACCGAATGGCATAACCAAAAACTCGTAGTGACCATAGCGAGTCTGGAAGGCGGTCTTCGCTATGTCCTTATCCATAATCCTCAACTGGTGATATCCTAATCTCAAGTCAATCTTCGAGAAGCAGCTCGAATCCCTCAGCTGATCAAACAAGTCGTCTATCCTTGGCATCGGTTACTTGTTCTTCACTATTACCTGGTTTAACTTCCTATAATCGATACACAGACGCAAAGACCCATCCTTCTTCTTTGCAAAAAGAGCAGGAGCTTCCCACGGCAAAGTACTCGGACGTATAAACCCTATGTCTAGAAAATCCTGTAACTACGCACCTTGAGTTCACGTAACTCAGTGGGTGCAAAGCGATAAGATGGTATAGATATTGGAGCAGCTCCGGGAACTAGGTCAATAGAGAAATCTACCTCCTGGCTTGGTGGCAACTCAAACAGATGAATAGGAAAGACATCAGGATAGTCGCACACCATCGGAGGTAACTTTCCTCGAACCTTAACTACCTCATCCAACATAAGGGCTACAAAAAGGGAACCCAGGTTACCATGGTTCCGCACAACACCTGGCATAGGCCTCAAACCCTCATCCCGATCTCCCATAAAACAAAAGCAATCTCCCGTTGGTGTACAAATCGTTACCCTCTGTCGATCGCAATCGATGAAGGCACGATAGGTGGTCAGGCAGTCCATCCCTAGGATGACATCAAATGTGGTCATGTCTAGAATAACAAGGTTGAACTCTAAACAACGACCGGCGACCTCCAACATGCAAGATCTACAGACGAGACTCAACTTTACACTCCCACTCACTAGAGTCTCTACGCACATAATACCACCCAACCAGTCCATTTGTAACCCCAAAGCAGATGCAAAAGTAGATGATATGAATGAATGTGATGCTCCGGTATTGATAAGAACACTGGCCCATGATCTGTAGACTAGAAGAGTACCTCTGATCACCGAGGTGGTAGCAACAGCATTGGGTACGACCGGTGCTCTGGAAGAACTAGGACCTGTAAGAACATAAGCTCTGGCTGGCCCACTGCAGCCCTACACTGCTGACTACCTGCCTGACTGTACTGAAGCTCCTCCCTCTACAAAATGGGACGTTTGAGCTCTAGGCTGTGAATACATCTGTCTCCCCTGACCTGATGGAACAGCGGGTGCGCTTGTTGTACTGCGCATACTCCCTCCTCCGGGGCAGTCCCTACGGATGTGCCCAGACTGGTCGCACTCAAAACATATCACTGGCCCCCTCCCCTGTGCCTGTGACTACGACTGTGCCTGAACAGGTGCTGCACTCCTGCACCCAGCAGCACGATGTCCTGGCTGCTGGCATCGGTGACAAAGAAGCCCTCTCTGATTTGACCTTCCCGTTGAAGCTACGAAAGCCATGGATGTAGAAGACTGCGGCTGGTATGACCCCACCGGATGCGAACTCGAACCAGATGTTCGTCTACGCTTGTTCTCCCTACATCCCTGGAACTGTGTACATCCCCCATCTGACTGACCTCTGCTGTCCCTCTCTCTGCGCGTCTCGTTCAGAGTATCATCTACTTTCATGGAAGTCTCCACTAGCTCTATAAAGACCAGCATCCAGAACGCTGCCACCCTGTCTCGGATAGCGGGCCTCAAACCCCTCTCAAACCATTTCGCACAGAACTCATCAGTAGGTACGATCTCCTGTGCAAACCTGGATAGGCTAGTAAACTCAGCCTCATACTAAATCACTATCATCGTCTCCTACGTCAGAAACAGGAAGTCCTCTCTGTAGCGATCCCTCAGAGTCGCTGGAAAGTATTTCTCCAGAAATACCTTTTTGAATGCGTCCCAGGTGCCTACCACTGTGGTCTTAGCGAACTTCCACCACATGTGAGCACTCCCTCTCAACTGGAAGGCGACACATATAACCCTCAGATCATCTTCCTCAATCTGAGCGAATCAAGGATCCTGGTAACCAGCTCCAGCCATTCAGTGGCAACCATGGGATTGGGATCCCCAAAAAAGGTAGGAGGGTCCAGATAGCAAAACTCGTTCATCGCAACTGTCGCCCTCAGTTCAGGTACACTCTCCCTTCCCCTAGTGGCCTCAGCCAGCTGCCGGATGGAGCTAACCATCTCACGCAATAGATCTCCCTCAACAACAAGTCCTTGGGGTGCATTAGCATCCCCAACATCTGGGACTGGAATGCCCCTTCAGCCAGAACCACGGCCACGGCCTCGACCTCGACCTCGTCCTCCCCGCATGGACATAACTCTATACGAAAGCAACATAATAGGATAAGAATCAATACAGCATGTTATTGCTAACGTAAAAGACAAGTAAGCATGCTAACACATAGCCACATAATATTATGTTATCACATCTCACATACCGAGGAGAACCAAGAAGAAAGACTCGTCCATCTGGATAACCTACTTAAATTTCCTTCTAAAAATCACGTTCGCGAAATGCGTCTCTAACATAGCTCCCAAGTATGTTAATCCAAACGCCCGAAGGCAAGACTAATCAATCCTAAGGTCCAACATCCATGCCCACGTATACACCACAAGCTATCATGCTATATTAGGAAAACACTGTAACACATGCAATCAAGCACACATACATCGTCACAAGGTGATGTACCCTCTTTCCCATGGCTCATAGGTATTCAAACCCAGAACTCTGATACCAAGTTGTCACGTCCCAAACTTTCGGGTCACGCGAAAGCCCACCAAAACACCCATTTCAGAAAATAGGTTGCACAGTTGATAATTAAAATGTACATCATTTGGATAAAAGATCCCCACAGTTCAATTCTCATAACTGAAAACATGCATCTCATACATGAATAAACATATCGCCAAAAAGGCATACAAAAACCAGCCTCAACAGGCATTACATGTGCAAGTATATGTCTCAAAAAGGAAAAACTATAGCAAGTCTTTCGTCACCTCTGCAACTAGGTCAACTCCTCATGCTCACCTGAAAAGGTTTTACAACAAAATCCCACAACGTGAGACAAAACCCAATAAACAGAAAGAAAGTAAAACTACAATGCAGGTTATGAAATTATACACACACGAGCGTAACCACGGGAGCCAAAATGGTTTTCCTTTCCAAAATCACAAGTTTTCCATCAGACTATCACGAGTCTCAAAAAAGTTTTATCTCATAAAATCCCACGTTTTTCATCCTTCAAACTATGCATATCATCCTAATAGATATCATGCCACAGTTAAGGAAAAGCTGTAAATAAAACTATAAGCTCCACTCAGGCCACACAGCCGATGAGAAAGATGTAAATGTAGTCCTATGTACCGACTCTGTCACATCGACAAAGGTAACAACTATAGACTCTCATCCATTACCCTCGACCCGTAGGTTTAGTAATGACAGGCTCTATATAGAGTCACAACAATAATGCCATTAACGGAGGCAACCGAGCTACTTAATTTATGGGAACTAGACTAAAGGTACAAAGCACCTGCTGCTTAATTTACGGGACCTGAGCCTGAGGGTACAAAGCACCTAATCACACTCAATTTATGGGGACTAGGCCGAAGGTACAGAGCACCTACGCTGTGCATGTTTTCGAACTTACACCGAGGAGCAATGGAAGCCAAACTCAATAATACCACTGTCGCGGTACATCTGTGGAGTACATTTAAAAACCCACCGTAGCTCAACTACGAAAATTCGTAAAATGATTTATACAACACATGTATAAAAAGTGATCCAATTCATCGACATAGAGATCCAAAACCATTTCCAACAAAACGTTTAAAAGGTGGGACTCAACCCCGCGGGTTAGCTCCAAACCTCCAAAGAGACGTTTTTCACCGTTTTCAAAAAATACCTCGTTTTTAAATATTTTTTGAAACCACGAATGTCAACACACCCGATCATGTATACAACCAAGAAAAGGCGTAAAAATCCACTTTTACCCAAAACCAAGGTTTACACATGAAAATCATGCTTGATGCATTACTACTCGGTGAAAGCATACACAATTACATATATCAGCCTAATACATCAGTAGGGTCTAAAATCCTACCTCAGAGAGTCAAGAACTCGACGTCTCAAAACTAAACGGTGTTAGAACGAGAATCCGACCGGATGGATACGAAGCCCTCAGCCCCGATAGCAAGGATTCACTAAGGAATCAACAACAAACCAAGCCCCGGGCCCTCAAAGCTAGAGAGAAGGCAGAGAGAATGGAAGAAAAAGCTTTTCCAAACATTTTAGCCCCAAAAACTACTTATAAACACGCCAAAAGGCAGTTCAGTCGACTGAAGCTCCTCTTACGAGTGCCGACGTTGGTATCGGGGTGGAGAATAGGACCGGGTCAAATGTAGTCCTTAGATGATGCCAGAATTGGCCCAAAAGTTGGTTAGCTGGGTGCGGACGTCACGGTTCTAACGCCACCGGCCGTGCGCTATTCCGATTATCGGTTGAAAAGTTACAGCGGTTTGAACGAAAATGGTCATAACAGAATTGTGGGGGCAAAAACTAACGGTTGCGATCGTACCCGCACAAATGCACGGG
>JAOTRH010112638.1:0-15248 GCA_034768845.1 Heliamphora exappendiculata
CAAAAACAAAACAAAAACTTCCCTCTTTTTTATTTTTTTATGTTCAGCCCTAAAACTAAAATAGCCAAAAAAACCCACCCCTTAGTTTTTATGTATTTCTTAAAAATAAAAATAAAAATTCAAACCTTTTACTTTGTAATTTTTGCTAAAATAATTGCCTCTTTTAGTGTTTGTTCAAACTCTAATGTCTCTACTGTTTTAAATTCCATTGTACAGGTACCTAAGCTAAAGATCTAAAAAAGTCACACAACATTCATCATCATATCAAGTCACATGGGGGGATCCTAGGCATACATCTATGTTTGAGATATATCATATAAACATGCTTTGATATTGAAACAGTGAGGATAAGGACCATACCAGAGGATGGTGGCGAGAAATGTGGCGATCGGGCTGCCGCAGAAGAACATCGGCAGCAACAGCATCCGTGGAAGGCTCGTAGCGTAGCATTCCGCCCAGAGTCAAACGATTTGGTATTGGAGCGTAGGTATGCGGATCAAAAGGTGCTGGATAACCCTCATCAGCTTGGGGATCCAAAAAGTCAGCTATCTCAGCCTTAGCAGCCGCCTGCTCCGCTGCTGCCTGATCTGCAGTCGCCTGTGTTGTAGCAGCCGCTTGTGCCGCCCTGTCCTGCTCCTCAACAGCACAAAGCAGTGACCACTCTGCCTCGGTCGCAAGTATATCCATGGCTCCTAGAGAGGTGGAGCGCTGTGGTGCGGAGACCCCACCAACAGAAATATGGGAGCTAAGTCCCCCAATGGCGCCCATGGAGGAGCTCTCAACAGCAGAAGGGCCCCGTCGTGCCCCAAGATAGTCGTCTCCCTGGCCCTGGCCCGCTATGAAGAGAAAGGGAATCACGAACAATAGGGTAAATATCTCGTAGTAAGGAAAAGAAGCAAAGAGGTGCAAGAGTTTAGAAGTAGCAAAAAGAACAAGAGAGAGTTTGGGAGCACAATAAAGCAAGATAGAGAGTGAGAATGTGAGGAATGAGCCATGCCCGCGCGCCTGAAGTTGGCGGTCGCCACTTTCAAAGTGAGCGACCTCCATGTATTTGAAAAGCCACATGACGACTGCCATGTTGTAAGAATTTTAAGTAGGCGGCTGCCATGTCAGAGGGATTTTGGGGTTGGCGACCGCCAAGTTCTCAACAGTCACACCACCTTTCAACGTCATTTCATCGATTCAGGGTTTTTGAGTTGTTTTCGGGTTTTTATTGATTTTTATTTTTATTGTTTGTGTTATTTAGGTGTCATTTGGTAATATTTATGTTTCATGTTTTCTATTTTTATTTTTAAATTCTTCGTAAACTATAAACAAAAACATAATATTATTTTTGTTTTCAAAACACTGTAAACAGTTTTAAAAATTTACAAAATTTTAAGAAACAGAAAAAATGTGTTTTCACTTGTTTTGTAAACAAGTTTTGATTGGATTCATCCGTAAACCCCAACTACCACTTTTCAAACATTTATGTTACCAAATATGCTTTTTTTGTTTTTTATAAAAATAAACAAAAATATATTTTTTATTTGTTGTAAACAAAAAATAAAAAACTGTAAACGTTACCAAATGAGCACTTAGTGTTTTATTTTTATCTATGAAATATCTTATTTAACAAAAATGGTTTCAAAAACTAAAAGATAAATAAATAAAATAAAATAAAATATTTTTTTCTTATTTTGTGTGTGAATTTTTCTAAAAAAAAATTTTGTGCTTAGATTTTTCTTTGACTTTCATTTTTTTTCCAAAAAAAAAAATTGTGTTACCCTTATCTTTCTGATAAATTTAGTTAAAAATCGTAACTTTGCTTTTAATTATTTTTATCTCGCTTCTGATAAATTTAACTTTACATTGTAACTTGGCTTTTAATTATTTTTTTCTCGCGCTTCGTCCCGAATTTTTAGGTCTTAACTCGACCTATTAATTTGTGGTCCATTTTTTCGATAAAATTAATTTTAAGCCGTAACTTGACTTGTAATTATTTTTATCTCTCTTTCGGTAAATTTAGTTAAAAGTCGCAACTTGATTTTTAATTATTTTTATGTTGTTTCTGATCAATCTAATTTTAGATCGTAACTTGGCATTTAATTATTTTTATCTCGCGTTTCGTTCCAAATTTTTAAATCTTAACTCGACCTTTTAATTCGTGGTCACCCTTTTCGATAAAATTAATTTTAAGCCGTAACTTGGCTTTAAATTATTTTTATCCCATTTTCATCCCAAAAATTGTGAGGTTTTGACTCAATCGATCAATTGCCTTCCCGGTTAAGATAATTTCTTGGATCTTAAATCGATCCTTTTATCCCCAGCTAAGTCCTTTGATCTCGACTTGATCTCTCACTTGTTTATTTGTGCTCCTTTTAGATCTTCACTCAATTTTTAGGATCTGTCTACATGATACTAGCATCTGCATCATATTTTTTATCTTACATTATTACATTTTGAACCGTGAACTATGTTTTGGTCTGATCCATAGCAAAAGGGTGCGTAGGAAACTCGATGAAAATTTAGGTACGACTAACATCATACGCACGCTTATATGTTTTTGGCTTAAGATTGACGGCTCGATCAAATGGCTGTTGTTGTGGATCTTTGATATAACTTGCACAACGCGTTGCTTTGCAAGTTATATCAAAGTGGGACAACTGTACATACCCCAATTTGATCCCGTCCAATCCTAGGTGAATTCGATGATGAAAACAGTTGGAATGATGCCTCAGTTCGATCCTCAGAAAATGATCCAAATTCGGTATTTAAACCCCAATCATCAAAACTTTCAAATCAAACAAAATATGTTGAACCACAAATAACTTATTATGCAAGTCATCCCAAATATGGTGACCGCCATGTTTATTGCGGCGATCGTCAATAGAATTTTCTGGAAACCCTAGCCAAAAGTGGCGACCGCCACGTCCAACCTGGCGATCGCCAATTTGCATTGTGTTGGCCGCCAATAGAACCTTGTGGAACCTTTTCAAACCTGGCGACCGTCGACTTTCATTGTGACGACCGCCAACTTCAAATGACCTGACATGTCCCAAAACGTGGCAGCATCTCTTTGGTTGAAGAATTCTATAAATACCGTACTTCCTGGTACATTTTTAGGACAGAATTTTATAGAGAGATTTAGTGATAGAAGTTTTGTCGAGTCGCCGAACAATCTGAGCGTTGACGCCAAAATCCTGCCGAAGTACCAAGAGCCGAACCTCCATCTAATACTGAAATCCCTGCTTGGACCATTGCCCAACGATCGAATTGTCATTCCCCAACGTGAGGATTCTTTAGCAATTCAGGTACCTTGTTTGGAGTGATCGGGTTTAATTCAATTTCAATTCGTGTACTTCCTTCGTTTACATAGTTGACCTTGCTTATTATTCAATTTTGCTTCATATAATTTAGTTATTTCAATTTCTTAGTCTATATATTCACAGTTAGCACATTGTTATTTTATTCATTAATTAGTGCCAATATTTTTTGCAATTGCAACGTATTAATATTATTAATTATTATAATCAAGGTACTTACATTTATTTGAATGTAGTTGCCAATACTACATTTGCATTTGAGTTAAATAGTTGTAATTAATTTCTTTTTTCTTTTTAGTATATTTTATTTTCTTTTTCTTTTTCTTTTACTTTTAATGTTAATTAAAATTTTCATGTAATGCTAATGTTTTCTTTTCTTTTTCTCTTAATTATTACTTAAATATTCCTTAATGCTAATATCCCTTTTATTTTCCTTTTCATTTAATGCCAATGTTCCATGTTTCTTTATTGTTTTTCCTTGTTAGCTTTATTTTCCTTATAAAGTTTTATTTTTTTTCTTTTAATGTTAGCTTAGTTTTTCTTTCATAACACTTATTTCATTTTTCTTTTCTTAATCCCAAAAATCATAAAAAGTATTTAAAGCTAATTTTTATTTTTAAGTGTAATTTTTCTTCTCTTTTGTCTTCTCTTTCATTTATTTTTATTTTTATTTTGTTTTGCTTAAAAACATAAAATATGAATAATTATATTTTCTTTTTATTAGTTCAATAACATTTTCTAACCTTTTATTTTAGGTTAATGTTCTTAGTTTAAGTGTATTAGCTTATTTTGAAAATAATGCCAATCTTAATTCCTTAATTTTTAGTGTCTATTCTTTTTTTCATTTAAAACCCTTTATCTTTGATTTAATTTTATAAACCACCCTTTTGTTCTTATTTTCTTTTAATTAAAATCTTTAAGTTTTCTTTTATTATAAGGCTCTTATTTCATTGTTAGTAAGCTTTCTTTTAATGTAAGTTTATATATATATTTCTTATTCTTTTTATTAAAAACTCATCATGTTAATTCTAGTCTTGTTTGTTTTGATAATAAGCATGTTTTGGTTATTTTTTTCAAAATTTTATATAGAATAGTTTAGCTTATATTGTAACAATCAATGTTTAAGTAATTTTAACAATTTCTAGTATGTTTTTGCCATTTTATTTAAGTCATGATAGCTTAGGTTATTTTGGTAAAATTGCATGCTGGTGTGTTCCATGTATTCTTCAGTTAGAAATTGTATACCATAGAATTTATGAATTTTCTTTTAATACCTATTTTATTTGGTGTTCTATATACATTTTTTTTTTATATTTGATTTTGAACATTCTCTTTTTGCCTCCATTTTCTTTATTTGCATAGATTTGAGAAATTATATTAAAGAATCAATGATTATTAGTAGAGGCCAACCTTATGGTTGGGCAAACGGGGTGCCTAACACCTTTTTTGATTCGTACCTTAACTCCTGAATCATTTTTCTCTGGTTAAACATTTTAAAGATCAGTAGTCATTTTTATTTTTCTTAGTTTTTCTTAAAAAACTAAGTGGCAACTCTATTTTCAACAAAAAAGAGTTTTTAAAATTTAGCTTTCAATGTGTTGAAGTATTTTTTAAACATATTTGAATTCTCTTATTTTTTACCATTTTCAAAACTCCAAAATTCCGGCGCCACAAATATAAAACTGTTTTCAAACTTTTTTCTTTGAGGCTCCTGGAAGCCGTGATCTACAACTGTTTTTCAAATGTTTTCTCCTGGGACTCGTATGGGTTTAGATTCAAAACGATCTTTAAAACTATTTTTATGGCTCGTGTGAGTCGAAAATTGCACATCATTTTCTGAGCATGTTTAGCTTATATTTCATGTCTGTCTAGTTTCTGCTGAGCTTTGGCTCATAGTGTGGAATTTGTAATATTTTTCAAGTACCGGTCACGCTGGTTGATTCGGGGTTGTCGGTTGAGGCAGAAGATCTGTTGTCTTCCTTTTTGTTCGTTTGAATCATGTATGTTTACATGTTTTTTGGTATTGGAACCGTGTAATGTAAGCCTTTTAGGCGGATATATATTAAATGCATGTATGCTTTAATTTGTGAGTAAATATCGAATTGGATGTTTTATCTGGTTGTTTTTGAATGTTTCACGTGATCCCGAGTTTGGGGTGTGACAGAATGGTTTCAGATTTCTCGGTTCGAATACATAAGAACCGTGGGAAGAGGGTGCATCTTCGTGCGAGGTTGATTACGTGTACTTGACTGCATGTGTTTAGCTATTTTAATAACATGAACATGTTAGCATGCTGGGTATGTGTGAATGTTGTGTATATGTGAGTATGGGATTGAACCTTAGGATTGATTAGTTTTACCTTTGGGCGTTAGGATTAACAAACTTGGAAGCCAAGTTAGAAATGCATTTAACTGACGTAATTTCTAGTATGGAATCTATGTAGGTTATCCAAATTAACGCGTCACTCTTGTCAGTTCTCCTCGGTATGTGGGGTTTGTTTAGCATAAACTTATATGATTACTTATTAGCATGCTCATATGGAATCTAGTATGGAATCTATGTGGGGTTTGTTTAGCATAAACTTAAAAATGCATAAAAATTGGTTTATGTTTTGAAAAGATCGAGTTTTGGTTCAAAATCATTTTTGGCTGATTTCGGTTGGATGAGATGAGTTTTGGGGTTTTGGTTCAAAATTATCTTTGTTGATTTTGGCTTGTGTATGTCTGTGGGTGTTAAAAATATGCGCGTTGGTAGGTTTATGTGTCTTTTGAAGCATCATAGTGAGTGTTTGAGAGTTTTGTGGCTTAGAATTCAAAACAGAAAAAATTTGGATTTTTCTCGGGTGCCTTCTCGCTCGACCGCCCGATGTCCGCTCAAGCGGACTAGCTGCACGGGGCCATTTTCTTTTGATCATCTGTCTCATGCGGACTCAAAATTAGGTCATTTTTGTACTCAAACTAAAGTTCCAAAAGTCTTCTTTCTAATAACACCACACTCTTAATAAAATTATTTTTGTAAAAAAAAAAGTTATGGTCAAAAGAGTGAGGGTATGTCAAAATAGTTTAACCATTTTTCACTCGTTTTTAACCGAATGCTTTGGAAAAAGGTTATTTTTTCATCTTTTTTTAAACTTTTTCTCAAATTTCTTGATCCTTGGGGCGTTTTGTTATTTTTTTTTGTGGTCGTGTGATGGCCTTTCTGTCGATTGGGTTATGGGGCTCAATCTACTGCTCTCCTCTAGTGAGTTTTTAGTTGATTGGATTATGGGATCCTGCCAACAGAAGTCACGCAGAGGAGTGTTGGTCATTTCATGCAGCGTGTTAGTGCACTATTGTGTGCGTGGTGGTTAGTGCATCGTTGGATGCGGGACGTGTGGGTCCGTTGTTCTTTCTAAATATGGGATTTTGGTGAGAACCATTTTGTGGAAGGTTTAGAGTTGGCCATTGGGTGGTTGTGAGACCTCGTTTCGTTTCTTTTTCGTTATATATATTTGACGTGTTGTTTACCGCTTTTGTTGTTGTTTAGAACTGCATGTTTATGTATACGTGTTATGCGTGTGGGGTTTGATTTTATTTCTTCGTTTGGTTTTTGAACCGCTCGAGCGGTAGTGTGGCAAAGATATATCTCGGTAGGGTACTGCTCGAGCGGTGGCTGAGTGTCTTGGTTTTTGAGCCAAAATGTGTTTTTCCTAGTTCTAAATTGTTGCTTGTGTCGGGTTATGTTGCATGTGATGTCGTGGAGGGACATGCGGCGTCGTTGTGTGAAACTTAGTATTTTAGGTAGTTTAGTGCATTTAAAACTTTAGCTTTAATTATGCATGTTGCAGGACGGATATGTGGTTTTGCGGTATCTAAAACTCTAATTTAGTAACACGTGTGTATGTGTATGATTATGTGGACGGACGGGAAAGTGGTTCGTGGACGAAAAGTGGTTCGGTGTGCGTTAGCTCTAGTTAACGGGGACGGAAAAGGGTTCGATATACGTTAACACTTGTTAACCATGCATATGTGTGTGCGTAGAAATTGAAGGGACAGAAACGTGGTCCCAACGATGTATTTTATGTGCGGGTTTTTTTTAAATAATAAAATAATTTTTTGTAAAAATAATTTTTAAACCCTTTCATGTTGTATGTGTGCTTTTCTAAAAGTAATCTTGGATGTTTTTTAAAAATACTTCTAGAAAATCTTGTGTGTTTAGAATTAATTTTAAATTTGAGTATTTTTCTTCAGAAATAATTTTGTGTGTTTTGCATAAGTAATTTGTGCATTTTTGTTTTAACTCTTATCTTTTTGTGGTTTTTCTTTCGATAAATTTAATTTTTAAGCCGTGACTTGGCTTTTAATTATTTTTATTTTTATCTCGCATTCGTCCTGAATTTTTAGGTCTTGACTCGACTTATTAATTCATGGTTATTCTTCTTGGTATAAATAGTTTTAAGCTGTGACTTGTCTTTTTGATTATTTTTATCTCACTTTCGTCCCGAATTGTTAGGTCTTGACTCGACCGATCAGTTTGTGATTGCTCTCCCGGTTAAGGTAATGTCTAAGATCTTGACTCGATCCTTTTAACTATTGTATCCCCAGCCGAGTTCTTAGATCTTGACTCGATTTTTGACTTGCCTGTTTGCGTTCCCTTTAGATCTTGATTCGATCTCTAGGATTTGTTTGAACGTATTGATGTTCATACCAGTGTCTGCATCATGTTAGCATCTGTTCATGTTAGCATTTGCATCATGTTTATTATCATTGCATCCTTGCATTTTATCCTGTGAACTACGTTATGATCTGATTCCTAACAAAGGGGTACGTAGGCAGCTCGATAGAAATTCGAGTACGACAAATATCATATGCATGCTTGAATGTTGTGTCCTAAGATTGACGGCTTGTTCAAATGGATGTTGTCTCTAGATCTTTGATATAACTTGCATCGCGCGTTGCTATGCAAGTTACATCAAAGAGGAGCAACTGTAGATACCCCAATTTAACCCTGCTCAATCTTAGGTGAATTCAATGATGAAAACAATTGAAATGGTGCCTCAATACGATCCTCGAAAAATGATCCAAGCTCGGTAATTGAACCCAATCATCAAAACATTCAAACCCATAAAATCTTTTTGAACCACCAACTCCAATGTGGTGACCGCCAATAGAACCATTCAAAAATTTCCACTTTTTATGACGATCGCCAACTTGCATTGTGGCGACTACCAATAGAACTTTTTAGAAACCCTAGCCAAAGTGGCGACTGTCACTTCCAACCTGGTGACCGCTAGCTTGCATTGTGATGATCGCCAATAGAATTTCTTGAAACCTTTTCGATTGTGGCGACTGCCAACTCATAACCTAGCAATCGCCAACTTCAAATGGCTTGACGTGTCCCAAAACATGTCATCCTTTCATTGGTTGAAGAATTTTATAAATACCGTACCCTCTGGTATGTTGTCAAGATAGAATTTTAGAGAGAGAAGCTCTGTCGAGTCACTGAGCAATCCCAATCCCTGACGCCGAAACCCGACCAAAGTACCAAGAGCCGAACTCCTGATACCGAAGCTCTGAAACCCTAGCTTGGATCATCGACCAAGGATCGAATTGCCCATTACCATTTCCCCACTCGAGGATTCTTTAGCAATTCAGGTATTTTGTTAGGATCTCCGGTCCTTCTTACTCAATTTTCTACCTCTTTGGAGTGACCGAGTTAAGTTAATTGTTTCATTTTACATATTTTCTTATATTACTTATGTGATTGCCTTAATCGCTGCATTTCATTTGGTTTGTAGTTAATATGCTTAGTTTGAGTAAACTAGCTAATTCATGTTATAATTCTAATTTTATTTGGTTTGCTTATTTTATTTACTTTACTTGTATTACAGATTCACACTAAGCACATTGTTACTTTTCAGTAATTCATCAATTAGTACTAATATGTTTTGACAATCACAACAAATTAATTGTGTTATTTGCTATAATAATGCGCTTACATTTATATGAATGTAGTTGTTAATACTACATTCATATTTGCAAGTTAAATAGTTGTATTTAGTTTTTTTTCTTTTAATAGCATTCTATTTTATTTTCTTTTCTTTTCTTGCAATATTAATTTAATATTCTTTTTCTTTCAATTTTAGTTTAATATTCTTTTTCTTTTAACATTAGTTTAATGTTCCTTTATTTGCATTCATTTTTTTTTCTTTTTCTTTTAATATTAGTGTGCTTTTTTTTAATATTAGTGTAATTTTCTTTACTTACTTTTTTTTAATTTTCTTTTTATTTTTTAGTATTAGTCTTATTTTCCTTACAATGTTTCATGTTATTTTGTTCTTTTCTTTTTCTTTAAATGTTAGTTTTACTTTCTTTTCATAGTACTTATTTTCTTTTTCTTTTTTTTTTATTTAGTTAAATTCAAAAATCATAAAAAGTCTTTTAAGTTAAATTTCATCTTTAAGTGTAATTTTTTTCTCTTCTATTTTATTTTTCTTTTGTCTTTTTAAAAATATAAAATACGAATAGTTATGTTTTCTTTTTTCATTTAGCATAAATTTTTTTTGTAAACTTTTTCTTTATTTTCTTTTCATTTAAATTTTTAAGCTCCTTTTTGTTATAACACTTTTATTTTTAGTTTCTTTGTTAGTAAATTTTTTTTTAATATAGAATTTTTATGCACCTTTTATTTTACATATAGTATTTTTTTATTAAATACTCATAATGTTAATGCTAATCTAGTTTGTTTTGATAACATTCA
Source organism: Heliamphora exappendiculata (assembly GCA_034768845.1). NCBI lineage: Eukaryota > Viridiplantae > Streptophyta > Magnoliopsida > Ericales > Sarraceniaceae > Heliamphora > Heliamphora exappendiculata. The sequence goes on from JAOTRH010112638.1 coordinate 10,044, forward strand.
TATTTTTTAGTTACTTTGAAATCAGGTTTAGAATAATTTAATTTACTTTTTGCTAGCAATTCATGTTTAGGTAATTTTAGTGATTTTTAACATATTTTCTATTCTTTGAATCATGTCAATTTTAGTATTATCACATGTGGGTTTATTCTATGAATTCTTTAGTTAGAAATTGCATGTCGTAAGATTTAAAATTTTATTTTTCTTTCTTATTTGCTTTGGTTTGGGAGTTCTATGTGTATATATATATATGTTATGTATTTTTATTATTTGATTTTGAATGTTCTCTTCTCACCTCCATTTTTTATATTTACAAGCATTTGAGAAATCTTTTTTAAGAACAATGATAATTAGTAGAAGCCAATCTTTCGATTGGGCGAACGGGGTGTCTAACATCTTTTTCGATTCTTACCTTATTCCCGAACCCTTTTTCTCTGGTTGACATTTTAAAAATCAGTAGCTATTTTTGTTTTTCTTAAATTTCTCAAAAATTAAGTAGCGACTTTATTTTTAACAAAAAGGAATTTCAAAATTTAGCTTTCAAGATGTTAAAATACTTTTCAAACATCTTTTGAACTTCTTATTTTTGAACATTTCAAATTGCTAAAATTTTGGCGCCACACGTGCGGTTAATTGCATGTTTTAAGGTATTTTGACAACATGAGCATGATAGCGACTTAAATATGTGAATGTTGTGTATATGTGAGCGTGGGGGTTGAACCTTAAAAATGATTAATCTTGCCTTCGGGCATTTGGGTTAACAAGCTTAGAAGCCGAGTTAGAAATGCGTTTGGCCAATGTATTTTCTGGTATGGAGTCTTAGTAGATTATCTAAATTTACGCGCCATTCTTGCCGGTTCTCCTCGATATGTGGAGCTTATTTATCATGATCTTAAATTGCTTTGTGTTAGCATTATTATGTGTTTTATGTTTAGTGATAACTTAATGCATGAAAGCTTACATGGTTGTGCTGCTTTCTTATAGACGGAATGTCTACGAGGAGAGGACGAGGCCGTGGTCGAAGCCGTAGTTTTAGCCGATGGGATGTGCCTATCCCTGATGTTAGGGATGTAAATTCTTCTCAAGGACCTGTTGACTCGGTATGGTTGCTGCATGCGTTGGTTGGCTCTATTGGCCAGCTGGTTGAGACCTTTAGAGAGAGAGAGAGAGAGAGGGAGAGAACACGAGTTGAGGGCAACGGTGACAATGCAGGAGTTTAGGCATCTTGACCCTTCTACCTTTGCTGGGGATCCTAACCCTACAGTGGCTATTGAGTGGTTGGAGCTGGTGACCCGGATCCTCAATATATTACAGATTATGGAAGATGATTTACGAGTTTCTTTTGCTGCTTTCCAGTTGAGAGGGGATGCTCACGAATGGTGAAAATATGCCTAGAATATTGTGGAGGGCACGCGGGGAGCATTCACATGATTTTTTTTGGAGAAGTACTTTTTGGCTTCTTCGAGGGGTCTATATAGAGAGGAGTTCTATGCTCTCACCTAGAGGGCGATGAGCATCATTCAGTATGAGGCCAGGTTCACCAATCTGTCCCAGTTTTCACCGGAGTTGTTAGGCACAGACGAGCAGCGATCGAGGAGGTTTGAGGCCTACGATCAGAGAGTGAGTGGCAGGCATGGGGCTGCGTGTTTTCACAGAGTTGGTGCAGTCAACAGCGAGAATCAAGAATAACTTGAGCGAGATTTGAGGTTCTAGGGAGATCTGGGCACCACATGGTGGGATGGAGGCTCAGTCAGGTGGACGCCCCAGCAAGAGGCAGAAGTCCTATGGCCCTAGTTTTCATCCGTCTGGGTCACGACAGTAGTTTTTGATCCCAGCACCTTCGGTGGCTTCGTTTGGGAGGCTAGAGCAGCGAGAGTTGATCTGTTGTTGGTGCAGGCAGCCTGTGTATTGTGTGGCAGATTGCCCGAAGTTGAAGCAGTCTCAGAGTTTGGTGCCAATTTAGTTGCAGCGGAGGGAGTCGCCAGTTTGTTTTGGAGAAACTGTCCTAAGGGAGGCAGTATGCTCAGCACGGTAGGTGCACCAATCGTCTCGCCAGTGCAGGACCAACGAGGTTATCAACAGCCAGCAGTGCAGACTTCTAGGGTGACAGATCGGGGTGCTTCATTTTAGTCTGTATAGCAGTCGATAGTCCCAAGTTATGAAGGATATGCCAGGATGACGCAAGACTGAACGTATATCCTCACAGCTCTAAGTTCTTCCAGGGCACCGATTGTGACTGATGATGCAGCTATTTCTCTAGTGAGCGGAGGTACTTTCTGAGTATACAAACTTTGGGTCATTGTTCTTATTGACACAGGAGCTTTATGTTGCTTCATTTTATCTGTTTGGGAGTTGGTGATGGACTCCGTGGGTTGTGTGCTTGGAGTAGAGATATCGATTGATGAGCTTGTGAGGTTGGGACAAGTTGGTAGATCCTATGTCTTGAGGTAGTTGGCTGTTGTTTAGAGTACATGACTACGTTTAACCATATCCTTGGAATGGTTGTGAGACCCTCACTCATTTTTTTTCAATGTATGTGACATGTTGTTATTCATTTTCGTGATAGCATGTTTATGTGTGTTTTTTTATGCATGTGGGGTTGGTTTTCGGGGCTGTCGGGCGTTATAGTGCGAATTTTTAAAAAAAATATTTTTGTGGCCTATAAATATCTAGCCTTAGATATTTTATTAGAGATATTTTCAAAAGTTATGGGCCAAGTTTCTTTTTCTAAAGTCAAAACCTCTTCCTTCTCTCTAGATTTTCTTGGGGCCCAAGCTTTATTTTTAGCGATTGAGTAGCGAATTCTTGCTATCTACACCGAGAGCTACGCGTTCATCCGAACGGAATTTCATTTCAACAAAGTTTTTTTTCACGTGGTTCGAGGCTTCTAGTTTTTAACTAATCGAGATAAGATTCTAGACTCTCATGTCTTATAAGGGTGTTACGTGTAATTGTATGTATTTTTACCGTTTAAAAATGCATGAAAAATCGATTTATGTTTCAAAAAATTAGATTTGATTCAAAATCATTTTTGGTTTATTTTGATTGGATGAGATGGGATTTGAGACTTTCTTTTCGGTGTTTCTTTGTTAATTTGGACTTGTGTATGTCCGTGGGTTATAAAAGGGGTGTTTGGCTAGTTTAATTTGGAGCTGTGAAGCTTTTTTCGTCGCTGGGGTTTGCTTTTCATTGCCGTTCAGTCGTCTAGTTTGAAAATTTGAAACTGTTGCTTTTTGTGTTGACACTTTTGATGTTTGTATCGACACTTTTGCTGTTTGTGTTGGCCCGTCGACACTTTTACTGTTTGTGTTGGCCCATTTTCTTTTGGTCGTGTTGGGGCCTTGGTGATGTCTCATATATGCACATATTCATTATGTGGTGCAGTCTCGAATAACAAAATCTTAATCTAAAATTTTTGTTCATCTCCCATATGCTTCACTCTCACAGCAAGAAAAACTCGTCTTTGCCACACGAGATGTATCTTACTAGATTCTTTCGGCATTTTGGAGTAGACTTATCTGAGGAAAAAGTTCTTGCCTTCTCAAAACACGACTTGCACGGTAGCACAACTCTAAAACATATACAAATTGTAAATGTTGACGGAGTATGGATTACTACTCGTCGTTGCACCACTGTTTCTACCAGGACTCCTCCCCGTACCTCTCAAGATATTCCCTATTTCCCCATTGACCTAGATTCTCCACTAGTTTCACCTGTTGGCACTCCAGGACCATCTCACTCTGTTCCTCCTCCTCATGTTTTTTACTCTGCTCCATCTGTTCCTTTTGCTGCTCCATCATCCTCCTCTGCTTCAATTCATGTTGACCTTTCTAAAGTTCTCTCTTCCATCAACGCTCTGTCTTCCAAGGTCACCTTAAATCAAGCTAAGGTAGACCAAGATTTCTTCGATCTAAATCACATCGTCACCAACCTCTCCTCAAAGGTTAAAGATCTTGAAAGATCAAATCGATCCTTGCGCAAAAAAATTGAACGCGCAACTGATGCTAGACGATCCTTGTGTTGAACAATGGATGACGGTATTGTCTCCATTTTTAATGCAGACAACGCTATCCTTCAGCAAGTTCACAAAAAATACGACGAATCCATCGTCATGGCTGTTCAAGCCAATTCACAGAAAGTGGAAGAGCATCTGAAATAGATCAAAGAGGCACGGGCCAACCAGTTCAAGCCCAAGGAGATAAAGGAAGAGAAGGCTTCACGTCTCAAACGAGAAGTAGACCTTGCAATGACAGCTCGATGGGAAGCCTTGGCAGCAGGTGAAGCCAATGACGAATGAGCACGTACGACAAAGGAACGAGTATCAGCTAGTAAAGAAAAGGCTAAGGAAAAGAAGAAATTAAAGCACTTCATGGACAACCCCTAAATTTTTTTTATATTTACAAAAGGGGAGAAGAAAAGGAGAAAAAATAGATAAGTGAAGGGGAGAGAAGGGATATGTTGAAATTTGTTGTAAACATCATTTTTAAGTTTTTTAATGAAATGTGAAGATGTAAATAAATTTTTTGGCTAAATGTTGTGAATGCTGAACAATCTTCTTGTCTTGAATGAATGATGAATGAATTACTTTTATGTCCATATATATTTGTTCATTAAATCTAATTCATTTGCCTATGATTGTGTGATTGGATGAATTTTCATACACATTCACTATTTTGCACAAACTAGAATAAATTCTGAATGCTTCTTGATCTCTTGCGCAAATTATGTCAAAAATTGCATGTTTTCACTCTAATGTATGCCTAGCTGATATAATTACTTTTAATGTTTAAGGCATATTAATAAGTGGAGAAGCCTTGTTGAGAAATATTTTAAAAGGTTTTCTAGAAAATGGTAATATGGTTGTAATCATCAAAAAATGAGAGATTGTTAGCTCAAGTGCTTTTTAATTTGATTTTGATGATTTTCATAAATTTCTTTTCTAAGAATAAATAGTTTTAAATTGATAATATTTTATATTTCCAAAATAAAAAGTGTTAACACATTTTGAACAATCAAAGTTGACACCTTACCCAAAATGAAATGACTTTTATCTCAAAAAGTTCAAACACTTAAAAATTCTTTAATTAGAATTTCTAGTGTTGATATTAATTGAAAATTATGTCAAACACTCTTAAGGCAAAGTATACTTGAAGCATATCAAGTGTGTCAACACCAATTGATCAAATGCTTTGACACCCTAACTGTTTT
>JAOTRH010112659.1:0-15246 GCA_034768845.1 Heliamphora exappendiculata
ATGGCCAATCCAATTGTAATTGAATCTGCTATTGAAATCTGGATTTCCATGACCAATGAAATTCACAGATTCCAACACTTCTTTGCTGTGAGTAATGAGAATTTATCAGTTAACTAGAGTGTAATAATAACACAATTAAGAACTTAACCTTGGGAATGAGAATGAGAATTTTCAATTAATGTGATATGAAAATGAGAATTTGTGAAAACTTATTGAAAATTATTGCCTCAATGTGATACTCTAGTATTTTTAAAAATTTATTATATAATGAAAATGAGAATTTACACTCACATTATAAAATATTTACAATGAGAATGAGAGAGTTGCTGTTCGAAAAAAAAAAGAGAACGAGAAAGTTTACACAGGGAGAGAGAGAGAGAGAAGGGAGGCTTGCCGGCAGCAGAAAGGGTCACGCTGGCGGTGTGATCGGCGATAGAGGGTGGTCCAACGGGGTATCGGCGGTGGGTGGTCGAAGAGGCGCAGCGAGCTTTCTGTTTAACTTCTTAGCACATATGTGTGTATATATATAAAGTAAAACACGGGATGAGATTGTTGTAAAAAAATGTGGAATGAGATTTGTTCAAAGAATGATACGTTTGGTAAAAATATGATACAAAAGGACTTAATGGAATACAAGTTTTCAAATAGAACTTATCCTTAAATTGTTTACCAAAATGGGACTGCTGGCTTGATGTCCCTAAAAATAATTACAGATGGAAGAGGAGAGAATGAATGGGCTAGGATGGAGATGGAAACACCACCAATACATAAGCTTCAAGCATGCCACCAATTCAAGGAGTTGGCCAGAAACCAACTAAAAATCAAGGAGAACCAAAGGAAAAAACAAAAACATACAAGCAATACTCTTCCTTTTGGATCACTTCAACAACAAAGGTATTTGTAGCTTCAAGGATCTCACAACATTGATATGACATAGAAAATCTTCAACGCCAAATGAATAACCCATCCATGTAAACTCATATTGATGTACAGTACTTGTTAAACTCCACGTGCCCTAATAAACAAAAGAGATTACCTGAGAAAAACAGCTACCCATGAAATCTTTGAAATTGATGGTAGGATTGGATGACTGTCCCCATCTCATAGTTGTTACTTCTGGGTATGAGAACTGCTCGGTGATCACTTTCTTTTCTTTCCTCAATGCTTGAATCTCTTTCCTGCAGAAATGCCCAAGTTGCAATCCAAACAACAGATCATGTCACTTTTTCTAATTGTACAAGCTTTAAGCATGCTGCCTAAAAATAATTTTCATCACCACATACTATATATCTCTTGGTGTAATTAATAAAGTACAAGAAAATACAATCAGGGCTACAAATATCGACCGTTACATAATATTTACAATACATAATAGAAATTTGAACCTCCAACACTGGTATTTATTAATGTATCTGCTGATAATCGAACCATATTTACAATACATAATAGAAATTTGAACCTCCAACACTGGTATTTATTAATGTATCTGCTGATAATACGGTTCGATGATCAATTGATACAAGACCGTGCCACTAATATTGATATATATTATAATACCGCGATTTTGAACCTTGATTATAAATCAATATGTTGAATCAGGACCTTTTGCATTTATAATAAGCAAGCGCTTTGACTTATTATCTTCGATTATAAGTTGTAGTAAGGGAAGAAAAAGGAAATTGATTGAACCATGTTGCCCGGATGCTATTGTTCTTCGGGCCAAGCTCTTCAAAGTAGTGGGTTTCATGGCTTCCATTGTTGATCAATCCCCGGTCATATCGGTGATGAACAGGGTCAGATTGCCCCGTTTCTACTTCTGCAACAAAAGACCGTAGCATGAAGGAACTTTAAACAAATAAATTTTAAAAAATGTTCATAGAATGATTCATGTAATCAACGGTAAATGCCATAAACTTTAGGGTTGTAATTTAAATGATTTCTTCCAGGGGGAATATGTTAGTTAAATTCTAAAGAATAAAAGCTATAGAATTTAATCCAATGTGCTACACAAAATATGACGGTTTGAAGGTCAACAAGAAAAAGAAATGGATATTGAATTAAAGAAGCAGAATGAAGAAAAAAGAGAGTTTTTTTTTTTATAAAGAAAACCTACCCTAGTATAATGACAGATTAAATTAGTTATTGATTTATGTTTTCCATTATTGCTTTTGTGTTTTGGTTTTTGAGCAGATGAAAATCATTAAAGTGCTCTTAACCTTTTATTCCCGTTGCCTATATACCACTATTGTGTTGTGTGTGCCACAATGACTTTAACATCTCTAGATAGCGCTAAGTTCTTAGGTGTGATCACTTATCAACTCATCTACCTTTTAAAGTTAATTCATCTATTAATTTCAACTCCTTATGAAACTTGAAAAAGTTGAATGTGTTTTTGAATACAACCAATTATTAATGGCATCCACGCATTGATTAATGAGTTGGCGAGGTGAATTAATATCACAGCTAATGTCATGCGTTATGCATTAACAAAATACGATGCGTGTGATGCATGCCGAGTACATATTATTTTGTAGTAAGTTCAAATTAGTTTTGAAATTCAACAACTAGATTCTGCAAATCAATGTATTAATTGTACATAGAAAAAATATAAAAATAAAGAGATAATCATGCCGTATCGTTTGGCATATATATATATATATATATATATATATATATATATATAGTGAGAACACATTCAAGAGAGTTTTTATATGAACACGGGAGGATCCATTTGATAACAACACAAAGAGAAGAAGATCAATATATTGTTATGACTTAGTGAGTGCAACATAGGGTTGGAACTAACAAAACTCCATTGTTGGCATTTCTCACCTTACTTTCCTTGTCAAGATAATGATAAGACATCTCATAACAAATTAATTGCGTATTTTGTAATCAATGCGACGAGATTAATACCGTTACACATAATTAATTATTAAAACCCCCTCTAAATTGATTTATGCAATCCTAATAAAATTTTAATAATGTTATCACTAATTTCATTTAACAAATTAAATTACTATATGATATGACATGTTCATAAGTACTGAATATAAGTAGAACTCGCATGATCAGACCCATTACATTAATGTTAGTGGGTGTGTTACATCATTTGGTTGGTAGAATAAGAGATTAACTCTATTTGATTTTAAGTGTTTGGATCATAAGATAATTTGTATAAAGTTTGATATATATATATATATATATATATATATATGTGTGTGTGTGTACTTATTTTTATTTTTTTGAACTTCTTCGGTCTTTGTCTAGATTTTTTTTTATTTTTCCTCATAGTTTCAAAGAAAGGAATTAAAAAAGTTAAAAAAAGATAATCAAAAGATGAATAGGTCTTTTAAATGGATTATCCCAAACAAGGTGAATGGAACAGTTGTTCAATGGATGATTATATCATTATACCTTGTGCCATCTGCTCATGTCTCATGCTCCTATACATCTGCACATAACCAAAATCAAATTAATTATAAGAAAGACAAAAAAGATGACACCATTGGTGATTATCAAATTCTTATTTTACTAGCTCATGTCTCATCATTATATATTAGTTTAACCGAACTTGTCACTCATGTTTATTTTCAATGCGAGAAATCATGTGATAAAAAAAAAAAGGATAAAAAGGCAATCATCATAACACATTCTCTTATAGATAGATAGATAGATAGATAGATTCTTAGATGAACGAAAGGAGATTGTATCAAAACCTGAAGATGACTCTTTACGTGAGATATGGTCAGTCCATTCACATTCATTAATTGTAACACCATCTTTGGAGTTGCCCCTGCCAAAAACAAATAAACAAAGGGAGAATTAAACATCTCTCCATTATGATCATCCTTAAAAATGATAAACTCACTTTACTTGAACTCTTTCCTATTTCATTCCAATTTATCACGATTCACAGAAACAGATACAGACATATATAGACACAGGCGTAAACATGAACACACACGAGACAGAGACACAGAGAAAGAGATTACGGTCTTCTCCACCAAGGCGATCAACTGCATGAACGAAGCATAGGTGAAGATCATGAGTCCATCGTAGCCGAGGCATCTTGGAGCGGACGTAAGGCCTAACGCCGCCTTTCAAAATCTGCTCCGGCGAACTTTCATCTCTGCGGTGCAGGGCTTGTCTCAGATAGGATAATTCTGAATGATTTTGCTGCAGGTTGATAAGGGAAGGAGATGAAGATCCCTTGAAGGAGCTCTCAGAGTCTAACCTCCTCATTTCAGAGAGAGAGAGAGAGAGAGAGAGAGAGAGTTGGTTTATGCTCAATGCCAACAACAAATTAAGAGAATAAATATTAGTGAAGACTGTTCCAAACTTTGTCTATTTGTGCAGCTTTGTGGACCCCCCTCAAGGTTAGTTTAGTCTTTTAAGGTTTCAATTGGCACATATAAAATAATAATATTATGATAGTCAAATCAGTAATAGCTATGGTGTTTGGTATTGTTAAAATTAGTATTTTATAAATTATAATTTATAGTAAAAATTTTAAATATTTTACAAAAATTATAACTTGTAAGTAAAATAGAAAAAAAATAGTTATAGTTAAATTATAGTAAAAGTTATATGTGCTTAAAAAAATGTATAACTTATAACTACAATTAATAGCACCAAACTAATAATAATGTTATGAATTTAGAAAAAAAAAATTCAAAAAGTGATTTGGATGATTAAGATTTATATTTAATATTATGTGAAACATATTTCAAGTAAATTTTAACTATTTAAATTATTTTTTAAGTAATTTTTTTAAGAAAATTTTGAGTTCATAACATTACTAATTTAATAATTCGATCGCTGTTTGATTATTGGATAAAAAATTCTATACCAAATTCCTCACTTTGGATTTCAAAAATGCTCTCATGTGATTGGGCCAAATTGGGAAGTGAGAGGTTAAAAACAATTCCATCCAAAATGAGGGGTCTCAAATGTGATATTACTTTTGTAGACATTATCCGTTAGCAGGTCATATCAAAACATTCTCTCTTGCCTTCCTAAAGGGTTCCCCCACTTTAACCTCTTTGGGCTTGGGATGGATAATCTCCTGACGTACACTTATCCTTTAAGATTATTTATGCAAAAGTCTGATTTAAATGAACATTGATAGTTATATAAACTAATTGTGCTTAATAGACGTTTAAACTCAAATAGTTCTTTTTAAACGGAAACTATTCATTTTATAAAATAAAAATATAATTTATTTATATATTTATCAATGCACGATTAAATGAAATTTTTGTATAAACGATCTTCTCTACAAAATTTACAAGGTGAACTGTGCAAATAATTTTTATGAGCCCATCTATGATTCATAAAATAAAATCTTAAGATAGTTTAATCTTCTTAGATGAATTTTTTAGTTTTTTTTGTTTATGCAGAGACAATGGTGTAGATCTCATATCTTGTTTTTTTTTTTTCCAAAATTGATCAAACATGATATCATTTGTATTTTTTCAGTTTTTTGTGATGAGAACATGTAAAAGTGTATTTGTTAGACTTAAAATCTGAAAATTGCTAAAATTTAAAAATATAATTAAAAATTCTCACTACTTTTTATGTCTTACTTGTTTACTTTTTGTTTTTTTATGTAATAAATAAATAAAAACCGTTCCTACTAACATCGATAAAAAGAATCATTAAAAATAAAAAAATAAAAAAATAAAATCCTGGTAGCAAATGAGGGTTAGATGGAGGTCCTTGGCATTACTTCTTATGTCATTTTTTAAAAAAAATTTTGTTATTAATTTTAGTAATAGATTATAATTTTTTCTAAACACTTCTAATTGGTTTGATGTCTCGAAATTTGGTATCTATGCACGGTAGAACGTCCGAACAGTATTGGAGGGCTGAAAAGTGGATCGACATAGGTACAGGATCTCTGCAGAAGGTAGAGAAATCGAGACCTGTTTAAGACGGATCGTTCTGTCTAAAAGACATATCGATCAATCTGAAAATAGATCGATCAATTTGGGCGTAGCAACAATTTTCTTTAAGTTTTAACCTGGGGACTGCATAAATAAGGGTTTTATATTTCATAAAAATTCTAAGATCGTCTATACACTTGAAAGGGCTCAGTAGAGAGGTTAGAGAGAGTATAGAGAGACAGCGAGATGCTCAAGTCTAAGGCCACAGATACAGTGTAAGTGTGAGAGAGAGTGATTGTAATCCTTATTGATAATAGTAGATTCTTTTTTCTTGTCCCGTGGAGGTAGGCAGTCAGCCGAGCCACGTATATTCATGTTCTTGTGAGTGTTTTTATTCTTTACTTGTTTTCTGTGGATTGAAACTTACGTTTTTGTTTCCACTGTGTAGGAAATTTGTTTCTTAAAATCTTAACAATTGGTATCAGAGCTGTGGTTATTGGCTTGATTACTCTATTGCAGTAAAGATGGTGAATGTCAAATACGAAGTTGACAAGTTTACCGGTAAAACTAATTTTTCCCTGTGGCAGAGATGGATGAAGGATCTGCTAATCTAGTAAAGGGTCTCTAATGCGTTACTCGGCAAGACAAGGAAGCTAGAGAAGACGACTGATGACGATTAGGAGGACATTGATTCCAAGGCCACGAGTTCGATTCGGTAGAATCTAGGAGACGAGGTTATTCATAATGTGCTTGATGTGGAGACAACGCACAAGATCTGACAGAAGATAGAAGGTCTCTACATGAAGAGAAATTTGGCTAATAAGTTGTACGTGAAGAAGCAATTGTATGGACTACATATGAGAGAAGGTGCAAATCTTTTGAAATATCTCAACGCGTTTAATATGCTCACTACACAGTTAACCGGATTTAGAGTAAAAGTTGATGATGAGAATAAGGCGATACTCTTATTGGCATCGCTTCCAACATCATATGATCATTTAGTGACGACTCTGATGTACATGAAGAACACTCTAAAACTTGAAGAGATCACTGGTGCTATTTTGTCGCATGAGAAGATGAAAGAGGATGGTGAATCAGATGCAAATGGAGTGTTGTTAGCTAAATCTGAGTCAAGCAGAGGAAGAAATAGATCTAGTGAGGAGGGTTCCAATAAAGGGAGATCTCAGTCCAAGTCACGTGCAAAGAAGAACGTGGAATGCTTCTATTGCCACAAAATTGGTCACTTTAAAAGCTAATGACAAGAATTGAAACAGCATCTGAAAAAAAAGAAAAGTGAAAAAGTGTTTATAGAATCTGTCAATTTTGCCAAAGAATCATCAGACAGTGAGGTAGACAGATATGCACTTTCAATTTCTTCAGATTTTGATTTTTTGTCAAAGTTATAGTTATTAAATTCAGGATGCGCATACCATATGTGTCCAGTTAGAGAATGATTTGACTCGTATAAATCTTGCAACGGGGGTACTATTCTAATGGGGAATGACTCAGTGTATCAGTCAATTGGAATAGGTACAGTCAAAATCAGAATGTTTGACGGGATTGTAAGGACTTTGAAAAATGTCAGGCATGTTTCGGGGTTTAATAAAAACTTGATTTTTTTGAAAACATTGGATTCTTTAGATTATGGGTTCACAATAAATGGTGAAACAATAAAGATTAACAGAGGGGCTATGATAGTCATGAAATGACAAAAGGTAGATGGTCTCTACAGGTTAGTAGAGAACACAGTGGTAGGTGGAGTTACCATTACCACCTAGGAAAAATCCAGCAGGGACGGCATGAGACACAAACATTTAGGACTTAGTCAGGTTGATAAGCAGAGTATGTCAGAAAATCAAAAAAAGTGTGCAGCAATCGGGATGGAGTTCTATCAGAAAAGGTCACCCAGAAAATCGAGTGAAGATGGCTCAAATTAACAGCAGTAGAAATAGAGCAGTGGAGAACCTTTAAGTCACAGGAAAGCTATAGGTAGATCAGGCAGAGATCAGAAGCAAGAAGTAGTGTCAGAGAAGATGGAGTTACTACAGAAGGCTGAGACTTGGGAGTTCGAAAAACTATCTAAGAACGAGAAACCAGTTGATTGCAAAGGGGTCAAGTTCAAGTGTGGCTTGAATTTGGTCCAAGCTCATTCAGGTTGATAAACAGAGAAGGTGGAGCACCCATACCCGTGAATGGGGTGCAGGATGAGGCAACCGGCAGATCTTGAAAATGGTAATGGTTCAGAAATTCGAGCAAAGGTGGAGATTGTTGGTTTAATATCTCAAATTTTGGTATCTATGCACGGTAGGCCGTCTGGATATCATTGGAGGACTGAAAAGTGGGTCGACATAGGCGTAGGATCTCTATAAAAGGCAAAAAAATCGAGACCTGCTAATGACGGATCGATCGATCTAAAGACGAACCGATCGGTCTAGGCGCAGCAGTAATTTTCTACGCGGCGGTTAGGGTTAAATTTTGACCTAAGAGCTGCATATATAAGGATTTTATGTTTCATAGAAATCTTAAGGTCGTCTATACACTTGAGATGGCTCAGTAGAGAGGTTAGAGAGAATATAAAGAGACGGTGAAAGGCTCAAGTTTGAGACCACAGATACAGTATGAGTGTGAGAGAGAGAGTAATTATAATCCTTATTGATAATAGTGGATTCTTTCTTCTTGTCCTGCGAAGGTAGTCAGTCAGTCGAATCACGTATATTCGTGTTCTTGTGAGTGTTCTTGTTCTTTACTTTCTTGGTGTGGATTGAAATCTACGTCTCTGTTTTTGTTGTGTAGAAAATTTATGTTTAAAATCCTAACACCCATTACTTCTGCTACAAGTTATAATTAATTTTTTTTATTTTAATTATATTAATTTTAATAATGTTAAACACCCATAATGACATTTGAAACTTTTATCCTGTCTGTGAACCCAATCACAATAGGACGCAAAAGCATTAAAAGACAACCATAGACAACAAACTTTTTGGACTTGGCATGGAGTACAGAGGTCAGTTACAAATAAGAGAGTTTCAATTTATATTTTAAAAAAGGATAAATACCTCAAAAATAATTTTAAACTTTATTTAAAATTTGAAATGAATAGATTAAATTTACTTAAATGTGTAGAAATCACACACACTTAAATGAATCTAATCCATTCAATTCAAATTTTATAAAATTTAAGACTATTTTTCAAAATATAATATTGTTATATGGAAAATATTATATGTAATAACATATAATATATAAATATTTATATAAAATATATTAATATCTATAAAAATAATAAACTCTAAATTTAAAAGTGTATTATTTTTTTAAAAATTATTTTAATTAATTTATTAATCACCGTTTAGTGAGCAATGTTTAGCCTGACCTTTAAGGCCTTATTTGTTTGGAGGGAAACAAATTTAAAATTGGATTGACAATTTTTATCTTCTGATTAACTGCAATTAATGAGACTAGATAAATTATCCTGGAGACTTCTGAATTTCATAAATGAGAGATAATTCTATCCCAGGGAGAGGGCGAAATTGATAATTCGGAATTAAAATATCAATGCTCAAATATTAAAAAAAGTTTTATTATTATTTTTTTAGAATAGTATTATATATTTTTTAATTAAGAAAACAGTTTTTTATTATTAGTTTCTTTTTAAATTTTTTTTATTTATGGAAAAGCAGTTTATTCTTTTTTTAAAAAAACTGTTAGTTGTTTTTTTAAGAAAACTGTTTATTATTATTATTAGTTTTAAAAACAACTGTTTTTATTATTTCTTATTTTGAAGACTGTTTTTTAATTATTTTAAAAACTTTTTTTTTTAAGAAACTTTCTTTGTTTGTATGTTTCTTTTATTAAAAAAAATCTGTTTTTATTTTTTTTATTTTTTTAACTATTTTGTTTTTATATTTTGTTTTTTTATATATATTTTAAAACAGCTTATTTATTTTTTAACCAATTTTGTTTCTTTATTTTATTTTTAAAACTAGTTATTTTTCTTGTTTCTTTGAAAACAGTTTTTTTTATTATATATTTTTTCTATTTTAAAATCTATTTATTTTTTTAGTTTGGTTCATGTTAATTTAAGTACAATTATATAGCGTATTATTATTATTTATGCATAAAACTTATTTTCAAATTTACAAACAAAAAATTAGATACGATAATTTTTAGTGTCTTATTAAATAACTAAATATGATAATGGACAAAAAAAAAGAATTAACAATGCATTAAAAATATGGTAAATTACACTGACCTCCCATCTGGTTTCTGACAAAAACAAAAACATTCCATGTAGTTTTTGAAATATCACTAACTTTCTTTTAAATTTAATTTTTGCATCAAATTAGTCAAACCGTTAAATTTTCGTTCAGCTGTGTCTTGTTTGGCGTGTTTTTTGAATAAATTTTTATGATGCAATCCGTTCATTACGTAGAACTTTTTGAATTTGTTTAACATATAAAAATTTAAATTCATCCGATATCTGTAACTAAGTGATTGAATAAGATCTCTTAATATTATTTTATAAATTTAAAAAAATATTATTAAACAAATGTTAGTCAATCACTTAATTACAGGTATCATATGAATTTAAAATTTTATACAATAAACAAACTCGACGAGTTCTACTTAATGAACGAATTAAATCATAAAAATGTATTCGAAAAACAAGCCAAATAAGACACAGCTGAACAAAAATTTAACGATTGGACTAATTTGATGCAAAAATTAAACCTGATGGGAGGTAAGTGACATTTTAAAAATTACTAAATCTTTTTTATTTTCATCAAAAATAAAAAAAAAATCAATATAATTTATCCTTAAAAATATTATCTTAAGACTATTAATAATATAATACTAAATATTCTTAATTTTTACACTCAAAACTAACGTGCACTAAATGTGCCAACCTCTAACACAACTAACTATAAGTACATAGATGATCGATCATGATGCTATTATTGGTGGGCCCACCGTCCTAGATCTTGCGGCTGTGAACTATTCCATCAAGGAAAAATTATTAGGTACTTTAGAATTCTACAAGTAATTATTATTTATATAATATTTTTAATAAATAAGAAAGTTTATCATTTGTTATTTTAAATAAGTTTCTAATTTAATAATTTAAATATAAAATCTTATTATACAATTTAAAATATTTAAATTTAAATTGCTGATAATAGTCTTAACATTTGATTATATACAAGACTAATAAATAAAAAAGGCCCAAATAGATTACTAATTTTATAATTTGATATAGTCTCCCTAACCACTCTCATTTGTGTCACTCAACATATTAATACTTTGTGGGTCCTGCGAGTTTATTAATAAAAACTGCCTTCATGCAAGATTTATGTATCTCTAATCTATACTTATATATTTCAAGAGATTCCCAACTGGTGTGATCCTAGCATAAAAATTTAATAACACAATTTAAAATATTTAAATTTAAATTATTAATAATAATTTAAATATTTCATTAAATAGAAAATTTGTCTATAACCCATTGATATAGAATAAAGTATCACAAAGTGGCTTTAAGAAATTAATAAAAGTTAGGATAAATTACACTAACCTCCTATGAGATTCACAAAAATATCAACCACGTCTCCTGTAATTTTTAAAATGTCATTAACCTCCATTCTGATTTAATTTTTACATCAAATTAGTCCAACCATCAAATTTTCGTTACTACTTAACGGAAAAATTATTTTTTAATGTATAGTTTTTATTAAAAAATAATAATATATTATATAAAAAATAATATATTATTTTTTAATAAAAACTAAAGATTGAAAAACTATTTTTTCGTTAAGTAGTAATGAAAATTTGATAATTAGGCTAATTTGATGTAAAAACTAAATTAAAAAGGAAGTTAATGACATTTTAGAAATCACATTAAAGTAATTGATATTTTTGTGAAACTCAAAAAAAATCATTGTAATTTATCCTAAAAATTAAATTCTAACACCGGCTCTAATTATATTTTTTGAGTGGCACCGAGTTGTAATTTAAGAAGAAAGAGTGGGAATAGCTATAAAACAAAACCAAAAAAAAAAAAACCCATTATGTAAAAAGTGGATAAAGTTAAAAATGAGGCTGACTAATTCGCTGCATGTCCTTAAGGAAACATACCAAAAACCCTAGAAATTCAATCCTTTCCTCACTTTGGAGACCCTATGCCCCCTCAAATTCCGGCATGATTCTTATGCAACAACAAAGTCTTTTTCCACATATATCATACTCAATTTCGGTACCTGCCGTGAGCAATTCACAAAAAGACATGTTGTAAGCACAAATGAGGTTTATTTGAGATTTTAAAATTTGATCCGAGTCACATATTTTCTTGAACTCATCGAGTAGATAAGTCATGCAAAAAATCAAATCGATCAAGCATCGTTATCTATACAATCAGAGTGACTTTAGTTTTTAAAAAATTGATTAGGTTATAAAACTTCGAGAATAAATTGTAAAGCAAATGTAACCGAATCATACGGCTAACAATATACGATTTACTTGATTCTGTGCATGAATTACCGTGCTATCGAGTTGAAGATAATAAACAAGTTCGATCAAATTATAGGATCTCGATTAAATCTCATTTACACTCTCAACATCTACTATTGTGAGTTGCTCACAGCAAGTACCCATATTCTAATATAGTCACAGATGACGTGTCATGCTTTCGGACATGCCGTGCTTCCCTTGGGAGGTGACACGCAGGTGTCAAATTGTCCCTGCCACATGGTCACCCCTCGTTCGGAGAAGCCCCCTCCTTATCTTCTTTCTTCCATACTCTTTTAATTTTATATTTTGTGGGTTCATAAAAGGTCCACAATCATTATTCAAATGGTTAATTAATCTCGTAAATCTTGCAAAAAATATATTATTTATGTAAAAATTCAATTTGATCACAAATCGAGACGCTGTTCTACAAAGCAAATAATAATTTAAATTTAAAAGTCACATTCAAACAAAAAATCGTCAAGTTTTTTTCTATTCTAAATTCTCAATGGCATCAATTATTCTTGCTTACGATATCCCCAACTCCATCCTTCTTTCAATCCAATTCCAAACAAAGAAATAGAATATTATTCCCCAATTTTGAAACCGCTTCGCCCATTTTTGGCTGGGGTTGAAGGAACCCATCCACATAAATACACCATTCAATGCGTAACCAACCTGCATTTACACCACCAATGAGAATGGGATGAGCTCCCTATCTATACTCTTCCACTTCACCCTCCCGAGTAATTATTCAATAGTTTCATAGCACTATATAATATTATTTACGTAATACTTTTATTTAATAAAGTAACAAAAAACACTCTGAATGAAATAATATGGATCCATCCTTGTTTGGTGGATAGAAGACAAGAGCGACCCATTTAATATGCATTAATTATTTTTATTTGTCAAAAGTACCACGTGTCATTACTTACGTAATACTCTAAAAACATATAATAATTTGTCTCGCCTTCTTATCTAACTCTATTTATCCTTTTGCGGTCTACCCATAATAATAATATTTTTTTTAATCGAAAAAGAGATAATAGGCTTAAATATATTTCTGATTGACAATAAGTCGAACAAAAAAATGCTTTGATAGAAATGAAATAGTTTTAAAAAGAACCAAAAAAAAAAAACCTCACAAAAAAAGAGAAACAATAATCTATACAAAAACTTGGTTTAATTCGACATCTTTAGGTAAAATGGTAGCTTGATATACGATGTGATATCCTGGTATCTCATGTCAAAAAGAAAGAAAATTCTTAAATTATAAAGTAAAAATTTTAGACTCTTATATTCAACGAGACATTTTTCTAAGTAGTAGAGACCATAGCAGAACTCTACAGTTAACCGTATTTATGTTGGAGTAATACAAGGATTGGTAAACTCTTGAAAAGAATAAAATTATAAAAAATTTTGTCCAAATCAAATAATATCGTTGTTATGTGAAAGATTTGGATATTACATATGAAATTACCGCTTATGCGGGGATTAAGAGAGATGACGAATCATGATGAGTCTATGGTACATAATTTTATCTTGCCACAATTCTACTATTGTGCTATAGTTTCTCTTCACATTTACATGTACATAAATAAATTGTATTTTATTTTAGTGGAATGATCAGAAAGAAGGGAGATAGCAGATGAGTGTGGTGCGTCAGCTAACTCTAGAAGAGGAATTGTTCTGTGATCCATTACTTCACCGGATAAGCCGGTTTTCGGTGATTTATGGTCAAAACTGTTGGTGTAATATTCATTGTTATCAACAACAAAGAAGCTTTTGTTTGTAGGATTTAGGTATGGGAATTTCATATACTCGTCAAGTTATTTATGCTTAATAATAAATAAAGTGAGAAAAATATTTATACTCTTATTTTGCTTTTCTTTGTTTCGTTTTTAATTATATAAAATAAATATTTTTTTAATATAAATAAATAAATAAATATATATATATATATATATAAATTTTATTTATAAATAATATAATAAGTCTAAAATATTAAAATGTTATAGTTATCTCTATTTTTTTTATTTCATACATTTTATATGTTTAGTTTTATTAATTCACCAACTATTTATTTATTTATTATATTATTTATAATTAGTATTATTCTTTTAAACTTTAAAAATTATTTTTAAAATATTTTTGTACTCGTCCTACTCTTTACTACTTCTCGAATATTTTTTTTTATCTCTGCCCTGATTAAATATAAAATAAAAAATAAAAAACATCATCCACAACCTCGCCCTTGCCACACCCCATCCCGTAGGTGTCCCTAGTGGGGCTCAACTCCTCTAATTTTTATAGATTGGATGAATTTAGTTGAGCCCATTTTAAGCCCAAAATGGACTTACTTTGTTTATTCGAGCCGTTTGTTTGACTGGTCTTATTATGGGTGCACATGCATCGATTTAATTTGGTTTCGTATTAAATTTAAAATTGAATTAATTTGGTCAGTTCTAATTTTTTAGACCCAAAACTAACTCAATTATTTTATAAAATCAAACAAATCCAAACTAATAAAAATTGGGTTAGTTCGGTTTGGAACCACGGTTCTATAAATTTTAAAAATTACTTCGCAAGCATGAAAATAATTACTATCTATAAGTTTTAAAATTTTGAAATAAATAACAAATAAAAGCATGAAATAAAAGTTTAAAATTATTATTTTATAATCTATTTAGTGAAATAAATAACAAATATCTATTTAGTGAAAATTCACATAAATAAATGACATATAACAAATAAATAATAATTAATAGTAATTATCTAATCTAATGACTCTTTTTTAAAAATTTGTAAAGTTAGAAAATTTTTATTTTTTTACATGAATCTCACAATAATT
>JAOTRH010112680.1:0-15245 GCA_034768845.1 Heliamphora exappendiculata
ATTCTATAATTTTACTTTTCTATATATATTTGAAATTAACAATTATATATAGTTAGAAGTGGTAGTAAATAAATTATAAATAGTGAGTATTATTATAGTTTAAAAGAAATAAGAGTTTGTGTTTTAATTTGATTTTTTAGTTTTTAAATTTTTTTACTTTTTTATTTTTTTATCAAACGGGTAACCTTGACTTTTGACGTTTTTAACCAAAAAATCAAAAAATTAAAATTGTTAATTAAGATTGTAGTATTTTTATTTAATTATATAAAAAAATTTATTTTGCATTAACCAATGTAAACCTACCATTTTTAGATATGATAAAACAAAAACAACATACTTAATATATATTATATATTTTTATTTATTAAAAATATTACGTAATATTATATTTAAATAACTAATAATTCTCCAACTTCAACCTAATAATTAATAATTTGTCATACTCCTCACACCAATTACCTAATAATTTTCCACATCAGCATAATAATTAATAATTTCTCGTACAGCCCTAACAAATTGCTTGTGTTCGTTGGTGAGTCACCGGTCCCTTGTCATCCATTATTGATTTTTAGCACCCTAATTAACTCCTAAATTGCTCGGAAGTCACCGGTCAATGATACACAAATCTACAAGTTGGACTTAGATTTTTTTTTTTTTTAAAGTCATCTTGGAACTTAATCTGTCAATTAAAATTTATATTAAATATAAAATTATATAAAAATAAAAAATATTTATAACATCTTTTTAACTAATTGTTTTTTTGGCTTACTGTGTTCTAAATTAAAGTCATTTTTAAGCTAAATATATTTTTAAATTTTAGGTCATTCTTAAAATTTACTAGACAAATTTTTATTCACTTGGCTTAAAATAACTTAAAGGTAAAAAACTTGATTTTGAGCCAAATTACCAAATGAATACATACTTTTATTATTACTCTTTAAAAATAATACTAGAACGACAGTCTTATTTAACTAAGGTCTTAATTGATAATTTTAACTTTTTAGCTAAAAATATTAAAAAATTAAAATTATTAATTTGGCAAAAAAATAAAAAATAATACTATAGATACCAATTTATTTTACCAATTTCATATTTTATTTAAATTCTCACAACTTTTAAAATACAATAATATCTCTTATTCATAACTTATTTACTACCATTACTAACTAAATATAATTATTAATATCAAATATATAAAAAGATAAAAAAATTTATTTTGAACAAAAACTAAAAAAAATTTAACTTTTATCCAAACAATCAACTTACCAAATAACATACTTTGAACTCAATTTAACTTTTTAACTAAACACAAAAAAATAAAAAAAAATAACTTTTAAGTTAGTTAGCAATCGAGCCCTTAATATAAATACTTATTTGATCCACAAGTCACTTTTTTCTATTCACACAGTTAATTTTGATATGGCTTCTCTCTCTAAAAAAAATGATCATAAAATTAATCATTTTATTTATTAAATATTGTTTACTATCTTGTTTATCATAATTTTATTTGAATTCCTCACTCATGTTTATGTCCAATACAATATTAACAAATTACTTAGTAAAAAATCAATATAATAAGAAAAAAAACACACTTATATGTATCTATAAGCTTTACATATAAAATTACCCCACAAGTGATGTATATGGTTCTTATTCAAATAGTATAATATACCTTGGTCATATAATGAATAAATTTTATCCATTCACATATTTCATGTCTATGTTTGGATTGAGAGTCAAAAAGTGACCTGATTGAACTAAAAAATATAGGGCCATCATTTTAGGTTTTTTTTTCTTAAAATAAATAATTCACATTTGTATTACGGAATTGAAACTATTTATTCGATGGATGAGGAATTATAAATTTTTTATTCATAGTATTAATAATATTATAATTTTCTTAATATCATTAGTATTAGGGTTCAGATTAACTTTTTTACTTATCTAACAGTTAAAAATAATTTTAAAATTTTTATTTCATTCTTTATTTCACCATAATCAAACTTTAGTCAAATTTTTTTACTGTACATATAATTCAATTCATAATTCTTTCGTATTAAGAAAATAATAGTGTTTGGAATTTTGGATACTAATAACTTATAAATTATAGCTGGTAGCATAAGTTATAAGTATTTAGTAAAAATTATAACTTATAAATAAAATAAAATAAAAATAGTTATAAGTTATAGTGAAAGTTATGAGTTTTTAAAAAAACTTATAATTTATAGTCAAAATTAATAACAAGAAGTTAAAAATTACTAGCACTACGTTTGCCAAACACCCCATTAATATGTGAGACTTATAGTATTATTTATTTTTTTTATTTTATCTAATTTTCTTCGTAATAATAAAAAAATCCAATGAATAAAAAATTTAAAAAATTTGAATTGGTAGTACTGCTAATAATATGATAGTGATCATATCCTCATTGGTATTAAAATGCATGCTTTAGCCTCGTTTAGAATAATAATTTATTTATTTATACTTGTTTTTGTCTTTAAAGAGTTTTTTGGTTTGATATTCTAGTTTTTTTTTTCAACTAGGCGAACTAAAAAAAAATGTAAAAAAGAAAACTGATCAGAATATAAGAACATTCAAAAAAGATTTTAAAAAATAAACTAAAATAAAGTTAGTAATTTAATTTTATGTTGCTTAATTTTTCTTTAGCCGAAAAATGAGAAAATAAAAAAGTGACAAAAATAAATAAAATAATTAAAATTTATCCCAAACGGGACCTAATAGTTGTCTATTGAGAAGTAAATAAAGCCAAAAGACTTAAAAGTTTTAATTTCCCCTTATATATATATATATATATACACACAGGGAATTGACCCGTATTTAAAGACACTTTTACTATTTTTTTATATTACTCGTGTATTTTAATAATTTTTCTAAAGCAACAAAAAGAACAGTAGAAAGAAATTGAAGGGGAGAATGAAGACTTAAACTTTTAGTAATTTTCTAAAAAATATTGTGAGTGTTAAATTTTAAAAAAAATTGGCAAAATTGTCCTTATTTTTTGGATAATCTAACTGTTTATCTGTTTACAAAATAATTTATAATAAAAGAAACCAACGTAATATATATAGGCTCTGCTATATCCCAACTAAAATTCACAACTCAATTATATATTATAATTTATCAGAACAAAGTATAAAATGAATTTGTTCAACACGAAAAATTTTAAAAAAAAAAACGAAAGAATACAATCAAGTGCCACACAAAACTTTCTAATATAAAATAAATATAGTTCGAAAGTAAAAAGTACACATTCATCAAATGAACTAAATATAATGTAGCAAACCACTACCAATAGACTTAAAGAATAAAGTGTATGTTAATACTCATTTGAAATTTTTAAAGAAGAAGTTAATTTTTTTCTCGGTACCTAAAGTGAAAAGCAAAATTAATATATTTGCTCTTGAGGTTAGAATGTGTTATCCGTAAAAGAATTATTCCATCCCCTTGAATCCGTAATAAAGACCTCATGGCATTGAAACTCAACCAATTGTATTTTTTTTCTTCTTAAATACGTGAGAGTTTAGACGGTATAAGTAGCAAATGCCATGATTGTTCAAGCTGGTTAGTAAAAGAAAAAAATAATTAAAAATAATTAAATAAAAATTATAAAAAAGAACACAAAATTAGAATGAAAAAGCTTCAAATTTTCATATAGATATATAGATATATTTATTTATTTATTTAACTTAAAAATTTTATTATTTTTTACAAATACCAATGCATTTTTTGCCATGTCTGTGTTATATAAACCAGCACTTCAAGTTTAAAAATAGAAAATACTAATTACATCCCAATATATGATAAATAATGAGTAAAAATACATTTATATATGCACAATAAATATTAAAATTTGTAAAAATGTTAAAGTACTCCCATCTTCACAAGTATATTAATATTAAAAAGATTATTCTCATTATCTTATTATCTGTGATAAGTGAGCAGCGATTAGCATAACCGTCAAATAATCCAATTAAAAATAAAAATTTTCGAAGGCTTCTTATTTGGTTTTTTTTTTTCTAAAAGTATAATGGATCATGAATTATTCACATTTATTAAAATTTGATAGCCCGATGACTAGAGATTTTGGGTCACCAAACTCCTCGATACATTTGTCCGAACTCAAACCCTAAATTGTTAATTTATATGATAATTTTGTAACACCAATTTTAAAACATAGTTTTGTTAGAATTTAATTTATGAAAAATAACAATAAATTGTCGGATTAAAAGTAGTAATAATTATAACTTATTGAATTTTGGATCGAAAAAGTAGTAATAATTATTAAAAGTAATAATTATATCTTATCCATAAAAGTAGTAATAATTATTAAAAGTAGTAATAATTATAAATTGTCGAAAAACAACAAACGTTGAATTTTGGGTAAAGTTGAATTTTGTGTAAGTCAAGATAATAGAGTTCACACAGAATTTTTCTGAACACAGATAGGTTCTCACGATTGTGCTCATTTTGGCCCTGGACAAATCCTAGTTTCATGAGTACTGTTATAGAATGTAGCCTTAGCATTCTCATAAAAGTGGCTCATTCTCACTCATATAGGTGATTCTTATTAAGAGTATCCTGCTATACCTCACTTGAATTTTAAGATATAAAAACCATTAAAAGCATAGCTTAACCTAATAACGCTACAGGTATCACTGTACTATCATAGGAATGGAGATGAGATTTTATCTCCACAGTGATGGCATTGAGTCACACACAATTCGATTGTCCCTTTGAACCTAGATCTTGGGATCTCCAATCAGCTAGGTTGAGTTTCTATTGAGGCGACTCTTAATTCATAGGCTGTAAGCTCATTCTCCTCGATAACCGACTGACTTACTCTCTGCTTAAGCCTTTGGTTAACGGATCCGCTATATTATCTTTAGACTTTATATATTCAATAGAAATTATTTCACTCGAGAGCAAGTGTTTCACGGTATTGTGTCTGCGACGTATATGTCGAGACTTACCGTTATAGATATTATTCTATGCCTTAGCCATTGCTGATTGACAGTCGCAATGTATACAGATGGCTGGCACAGGTTTATGCCGCATCGGGATGTCTTCTAAAAATTGTCGAAACCACTCAACTTCCTCTCCATATTTGTCTAAAGCTATAAACTCTTACTCCATTGTGGATGTCGCTATACACGTCTGCTTAGACGATTTTCATGACACAGCTGCTCCACCCAAAGTGAATACAAATCTACTCGTGAATTTTGAGTCATTAGTATCAGATATCCAATTAGCATCACTGTACCCTTCTAGTACAGCTGGATATCTAGTGTAGTACAACTCATAGTTTTAGGTGTATCTCAAATATCTTATCACCCTTATGATTGCTTGTCAATGGTCAGTCTCAGGGTTACTAGTATATCTACTCAATTTGCTCACAGCATATGCCAAGTCGGGTCTCATACAATTCATTAAGTACATGAGACTCCCAATGATACGGGAATATTTCAATTGTAATATGCATTTATCTGTATTCTTAGATAAATATAAATTTATATCTACATGTGTCCTTGCAATGCGGGTATCACCCTTATCAAATTTATCAAGAATTTTTTCAACATAATAGGACTGAGATAAGGCATAACCATCAGATGTTTTAGTGATTTTCATCCATAATATAACATCTGCTAGTCCCATATCTTTCATGTCAAACCTCTTATTCAACATATTCTTGGTAGTTTTAATTATAGAATTATTACTACCCAAGATAAGTATATCATCAATATACAAACAAACAATGACATAACTTTTGTCAGTGTATTTCACATAGACATATTTGTCACACTCATTTATTCTGAAACCATTTGACAGCATTACACTATCAAATTTTTCATGCTATTGTTTGGGTGCTTGTTTTAACCCATAAAGAGACTTAACAAGTTTACAAGCCTTCTTTTCCTGTCTTGGAGCTATAAAATCCTCAGGTTGTTCCATGTAGATTTCTTTATGTAAAGCTCCATTTAAGAAAGCTGTCTTAACATCCATTTGATGTATTTCTAGATCAAACGATGATGCAATAAAAATTAACATTCTAATGGATGTTATTCTGGTCACAGGCGAGTAAGTATCAAAATAGTCCAACCCTTCAGTTTGCATGTATCCCTTAACTACAAGCCTCGCCTTGTATTTTTTAATTGATCCATCTGCTCTCATTTTTCTTTTGAATATCCATTTGTATTCAAGAGATTTACAATCAGGTGGAAGATCTACCAGTTCTCAAGTATAATTTTGCAAGATAGATTCAATTTCACTATTGATTGCCTCATTCCATAGAGGTGCATTCGGGGAGGACATTGCAGCCTTAAAAGTTTGAGACTCATTTTCTAACAGAAATGTTAGAAATTCTTGACCAAACGACTTGGATGTTCTAGCACGTTTACTACGTTTAGATCCATCATCATCTCTCAATCCTTGATCCCCATCTTCCACTTGGTTACTGCCTATTGCAGTTTCATAAGTTCTTTTGAGAGAACTTATCTCTTGTATAAATTTGTACAAAAATACATGTTCAAAAAACGATACATTTTTAAATTCAATTACTGTGTTCACTTGAATCTCAGAATTATCACTTGTGTACACTAGAAACCAATATACACTACTGTTATTTGCATATCCTATAAATATACAATCAACGATTTTTGGTCCAATCTTGATCCTTTTAGAATCTAGAACCGCTACCTTAGCTAAACACCTCTACACTCTTAAGAATTTATAGGATGACTTTCGACCATTCCATAATTTATACAGAGTTTTATTCGTTTTCTTATGGGGTATTTTGTTGAGAATGTAATTGGCAGAAAGTATTACTTCTCTCCACAAGTTCTGAGATAATCCAGAACTAATGAGTAAAGCATTCATCATTTCTTTTAAAATCCTATTTTTTCGTTCACCAACTCCGTTTTACTGTAGAGTATAGGGAGCTATGATTTGATGGATAATTCCATGTTATGAACAAAATTCATCAAAAGGTAATTCATATTCACCTTCCATATCACTCCTTAAAACTTTAATCTTTCTATCAAGTTGATTCTCAACCTCTATTTTTTGCTCCTTAGCAAATACATTTAACAATACTTAGTACAATCATCTATAAAAGTGATAAAATACTTTTTGTCTCCTCGTATTTGAACAAATTTCAAATTACATATATCACTATGGATTAAACCAAGAGGCTCGATACTTCTTTTCACAGACTAAAAAGGCGCTTTAACTAACTTAACTTCTACACAAGTTTCACATTTATTATTTGAGTCAATTTCAAATTTAGGTAAATAATCCATATTTATTAATCTACGCAACGATTTAAAATTAACATATCCTAATCTACCATGCCACACATAAGAAGATTCAAGCATATAAGCAGAAGATGTAGTAGTTTTATTAATAGTTTTTGGGACCACAATCATTACATTAAGCTTAAACAAGTCATCTGACAAGTAACCCTTCCCCATAAACATGCCCTCTTTTGTCAGTACAAACTTGTCAGACACAAAAACTAGCCTGAATCCATTTTTGCTCCACAAAGATTCTGATACTAAATTCTTTCGAATTTCTGGCACATGCAGGACATTGGTGAGGGTCAACTCCTTTCTGGAGGTCATCTTCAGGACAACCTTTCCCTGTCCTTCCACCTTTGCAGTAGAAGAGTTCCCCATAAATAGTTGTTCTCCACTTGTTACTGCTTGATAAGTGGTGAATATTTTCGGATCTGCACACACATGTCGGGTTGCACCAGTATCCACCCACCACTCTCTTGGGTTGGATCCAACTATGTTGACCTTGGATACCACTGCGATCCGGTTCATCTCAGACACATCAGATGAGAGGTTCTCAATTTCAGCAACATTTGCCTAAGAATGCTTCTGCCTCTTCGAAGCATTTCCCTGCTCCTTGCGGCTATGGCAGTTTTTTGCCCGATGGCCCGTCTTATCACACACAAAACACCTGCCCTTGAACTTCTTAGAATCACCACCCTTGGCCTTCTGGTTGTGATTCTTTCGCTTCTTCCCTTTCTGGGCTTATTCCACCACATTGGCCTTCGCCTTGAACTTAAACCCCTGTGATCCCTTATTCTCGGCGATGCGGTTATCCTCCTCAATCCTGAGCCTGGCAATCAGGTCTTCAAGCTTTATTTCCTTCCGCTTATGCTTTAGATAGTTCTTGAAATCCCTCCAAGACGGTAGAAGCTTTTCAATAATTGTAGCCACTTGGAATGACTCACTCAGTGTCATGCCCTCGGCATGAATCTCATGCAGAATGAGTTGAAACTCTTGGACCTGGCCGATGACGGTCTTTGAATCCACCATAAGAAATTCAAGGAATTTGCCAACGATAAATTTCTTCATCCTGGCATCTTCTGTCTAATATTTCTTCTCAAGCGAATCCCACAGTTATTTTTCCGTCTTCAGAGGACTATACACGTTATACAACGTGTTGTCCAATCCATTCAGGATATAATTGCAGCACAAAAAGTCAGCATGCCGCCATGCATCGGCAGCAGCCACAACCTGCCTGTTGCTCTCGTTCTCAGACAGCGAGGGCGCATCCTCATGGAGGAACTGCGCCAGATTCAGTGTCGTCAGGTAGAACAGCATTTTTTACTGGCACCTCTTAAAATCTGTCCTATTAAATTTTTTCAGTTTCTCCCCGTGGCTCACAGGAACCGTAGCAGGAATTGGGCCCGGAATAGATACCGAAATCGTGGCTGGAATAGAAGCCACCACAGGGGTAAAAGCTGTAGGGGTAGGTTCCATTCTATTGTCGATTTTGGTTGCCATAACTGCAAAAGTCGAATTACCACCGAAACAGAATCCAACAATAAGTTGATAACACTTGTACACAATAATTTAAAATTGTAATAACATAATTAAATAAAACCAGATTTATATTGTATCTCAATTCAACAATACAATAAAGCAACAACTGTATTAAATAAACCAAGTTTATAACACTTAAAATAGTAAATTAAAACTCCTTTAAATAAAATACCTAAGTGAGAAAGCAATTTCAGAATCTAAGTATGGAGATTACTCTGTTTTAAGATTATTAGAATTTAATTTCTAAAAAATTACAATAAACTGTCAGATTAAAAATAGTAATAAATATTTCAGCGATCTGAAACTAATTTCAGACTTAAACTAATCTAAGGTATTCTATTTTATTAAAACTGAAGTATACAATAGATATTAAATCCTAATAAAAATATAAATAGATGCAAAATTTAAAACTAGTATACTGTTTTGAGAATATTTCTTAAAATTAAAACAGAAATATTAAAACAAAAACAGAAAATAAATATATAACAAATAAAACGAAACACAAAGGAAGAACAGAACATGAAACAACAAATTATAAACACTACAGTGACTGTATAACAGAACTGAACGAACAGAAAAAATACTCTTATAGAACAATGAAAACTTTGCAATTGAGTCTAGAGTTTAATCTTATCTCCTTAAGACAGATTGCGCATCGCCTAGGTGCTTGCGTTGAACTGGGCGTCTGCCTCCAAGATAAAACAATTGCTGTGTGCAAAAATAGTACGGCTGTCTACACACCAACGAACTCTGCTGTAGAAGAACTTTCTCAAGAAACAATGACAGGAAAATGCAGAGTTTTGGCAATGGAGATTGCAAAGTTTCGGCAATGGAAGAGAGAAGAAAATCAGTACTCAAAATGGGTGCTGGCATAGCTTTTTTATAGGCGTCTGAATATGGCGGTTCGGTTTTAACCGAATCGTCACGGCACTGGTTCGGTCTGCCCCAACAGACGCGAACCCATCATAGCCCCGGTTCACAGACGCGAACCAAACCGGATTCCAACGGTCCTAACCGCCAACGGTTCGAAAATAACGGTAACTTTAATTTAAAATTTAAATAATTAAATTTTAAGTTTGAAATTTTAATTAAATAAAATTTTCGTAAAAAGATAAGGGTTGAACTCTAGACCCGAGTCCGGCTCGGCTGGCAAGACTGCGGCGCGCACGCGTGTGGTTCAATGGACCAAGTTGAATTTTGTCCATAACTCCTCCCCAAACAAAAGTTGGGATGACCAAAAGGGTCAACCCTTTATCTCCAACCTAGGCTATATAAGCCACCAAAATCTTTTAGCTCCAACCAATGTGAGATAGCAAAACCCTTTTATAGTTGCTTGAAATCCCACAATTTTCTCTTCTAAGCAATGTAGGATAGAAGAATATTACCATTATTTTGTCAACTTCAATGGCACACTTTTGGAGCTATTTTTTCATTTACTCATTAATGGTTTTGAATGCCACAAAATTCATGATTACTCTACTCATGGAGATAAACAAATTAGAATTTGAAATCATCAAAAAAGATTAATTCAACACAAAAATAATTAGTTTCAAAATTAGCTAAAAATTATATTTTTATTTTTATTCAAATCTTATTTTTTTCAACAGGTTTAACGATTGTCAATATATTAAAATAGATGATGGTACAATTTTTATATATATATATATAAAAAATAGAGGTCTTGTGCCTAGCTGCATTCACATATGTCTGCAATGATGGTTCTTGATGACATTTTAGAAACCATTAATGATTAAGAAAAGCATAAGGTTATTGCTTTGAAATTATAATTAACATGCACACCCTTTGAGTGAACTTCATGGGAAACCACGAATCAAACCGCCCCAAGTTTGTCTGCTTAATGTTTGCGTTTGCACTCTCACTCCCTACATTCCCCACATGATGACATGATCAAAGTTTTATTTTTCTTCCTTAACTTCTCTATTGTTTTGCTAAATTACTTTTGAGGCTCATTATATTATAGATTTAATATATATATAGAGAGAGAGAGAGAGAGAGAGAGAGAGGCACATGTCGGGTAAACTCAAATAATTTCGAATGCCCTTTAAGGGAGGCAACGGAATAATCTGTTCTTTCTTTTTCTTTTTTTTTTCTTTATCTTTTCATGTTTTTTATTTATCTATTATTTTTGCCTTCTTCCTATGTCTTTTTTCTTTAGTTTTAATTTTTATTTTCGGTAGTTTTCTGTTTTTCTCTATGTTTTGTTTTGTTTTTTCGTTTTTTTTATTGTTGGTGAGTGAGCAATTATCGTTTGTTAGCAATGAAGCCGTTTTGATTCGGCAAACTTCCATTGTTCGTCAATAAATTTTGGTATTCTTGACACAGTAGTGAAAATGTTACTCTGCCACCTTCCTTTTAAGTTTGACATAAAAAAATATATAAATTTTTTTAAAACTTTGAGAGAACCCAAACCTTTGTATGTTAAGATTTTGAAATTTAATTAGCACTAAACTCAATGCCAATTCAACTATATATATTTTGCGGGCTAAACCTAGTAATTGTATCTTCTCTCTCATTCAAAATATAGTAAAATCATAATATGAGTCACAAACATACATATCTTGTCAAATCATACATGTGTATCTTGTATGAATTTTTTTCGTCATTGTGTGTGCTCAATTATTTTTCAAAATTGTCGTCACCTCTCACTCCATTCCCGGTTGCAAAATATTATTATGTTAAAATCTTTCAAACCGCATCAGTCAAAACCCATAATTACTTTTAAATAATTTCCTCAATTGTCAGTATTAGTAAAACATTATGAAAATAAACGCATGATTTCTCATTGGTTTCTTTTTCCCCATAACTTCTCATGGCTACCCTTTGAAAATGCCTTGAAATTGCAAATTTTTGAAAAACGCTAAGAGCCATGGCCCTCCATAGTCTGTCTGCACTTAGGGTACATTACTGCTTTGTCAAACCATGTGTGTCTTGCATTTAACATTTCTTGCCATTGTTTGTGTTTAAATATTTTTCAACATTGTCGGCCCCTCTAACTCCATATCTGGTTGCAAATATTACGTTAAAATCGTTCAAAACATGTGAAAGCACCAAAATTACTTCAAAATAATTTTCTAAATCTGTCAGGGAGATTTAAGGTCATCATTGAAAACAACTGTAAATTCAAAAGTTTTGTGTTCAATTATCGCCGAAAGCATCCCGACTTAACTAATGCTTATAGTTTGTAGGTAATTACAGGTATTTAGAAATTTACGTTTTAGGAGTTGGTCCAATGAGTCCTCCTTTGAAGTGATTATTTCGTTATAAAAAAAATAATTTTCCAATATTGACAATATTACTAAAACACTATGAAAACAAACATATCTTGATTTCTCATTGTTTTTTTTTTCCCACCTCCATTATAACTTCTCAAGGGTACTGAAATGGTTAGGACAAAACAAACTTTACTTGAGAACTGTGCAGGAGGCAAGCTAGGTTGTTGTTGTATAGATGTATATACACATGGATCCCTTGTTAGTTTGGGTAGGCAGGACATGACTAGTCATTTTTACAAACAGGATCACTGCATTAATTGATAAGAAAAAAGAAAAAACAAACAGCCTCAGCCTCAGCTCTGCACCCTGTGACTTTTATTGCACCCACAGTCCCAGACCCTTAAATCATAGGACTAGCCCAAAACCCATCCTCCATCTTCCACCTCTCAAGATGGAAAATTATTGCCTGGTTTTTAATGCTTCACCTAATTCTTGATTCATCATGAAAAGCAAAAAGTTAAAAAAAAAAATTGTTTTAAAAAAACATTAAAAATCCAAAAGGCTAGATTAAAATAAAACAAGAAACTAATTTATATTTGTTTAGTGAGTTTTTCTTAGTCATTTGCACAAAAAAAGAATTATTTATCTAATTCTTCTAATCAAGACCGATATAAAACGTAAAAAGAAAAGAAAATAAATTAGGCCCAATTGGCAATTAATTTAATTTTCTTTTTGTATTTTTAGCTAAAAAAATTATTTTGATTTAAAATAAATTATCTGATAAATTAGTTTTTTAAACTAATTTTTTTGAAATTGATTTGTTTGGTAAAAAATTAGCCTTTTTTGTTTTTTTTCCAAATTGAACAATATATATTTTCATTTTAAATATAAGTTGAATATAACAATTATATTTAGTTGATATTGATAGTAAATAAGTTATTAACAAGAGTTTAATTATTTTTTAGATGAAAATGAGAATATGAATAGAGTATTATAAAAATTATTATTATGATTTGATTTTTTAATTTTTTAACTTTTAATTTTTTTTTTTCAAACGAGCTATCTTAGTTTTTTAATTATTTGCCTATAATGGTTAAAAAGTTAAATTACCTAAGTCAATTTCTTTTATTTTTATCCAAAATGGATAGTAAAGACTTGGTTGTTGCAACAAAACAACAGTAACTTAACCCTTTTTATTTTTTTTTGTAGAAGTTATCAATTATTCGACATGTTTTTTTTTCTGCTGTTAAAGGAAAAATAATTAAAAGTTTTAAAAGATTAATTTCCAAAACAAATTTTTTTTTTTTTTTTTAAATCTCGGACTCACTTGTGATCAATCAACTTAACTTTTACCACACATTTTATGTAGGAACCATACACTAAAAAATTAACATAAATATTTTTTCATTAAACCAATTACATTTAAATATGTCATGTGTTATTATTGTATTAATTAGTTCTATAGGTTTTACCATAATACTTACTATTAATACAATTATAATAAATTGCATAATAAACATGAAATTATAAAATCAAATGATTATTATATCATTAATTAGACTAAAATGAAACACCCCCTAGCCTAACAATACTTTGGTATGAGCCAATAATTGTGACCTATAGACCTCCAAAATTGGAACAACCAAATGCAAGGGTCTAATGCGGAATAATAGCGTATTGAATTATTTTATTTTACTTTTGTTTTCAGTCATTTTTTAAAATTACTTAGTTATTTTTTTTACTTTTTATTCTTAGACAATTTTAAAATGTAAAAAAATTTAATTAGAAAATTAAAAAGATAGTAAAAATAAGACAATAATTTAGATTTTTTGAATATTTTTGTTTTTTTTACAGTTTTTTATATTTTACTAAATATAATTGTTTTCAATTCACTTCAATGAGATTTTCAAAAATAAAATTAATCAAAAATAAATTTTCTTCAAAAAAACCCTATATATATATATATATATATATATTCACAAATTAGATTGAATCTGCAAGTCACGCGCCCTCAAATAGAGTGGGTCTAGGCCTATGGTTGCTCCAAAGTCTCACGTGTGTGTTTGTCAACCTGGGGTTGTCGGTCAAACTGGTTTCCCTCAATGAAAAAAATAAAAAAATAAAAAAACAAAAAGAGAAAATAAAAATTAAATAAAAATGAAGAAGGAACTGTTTGGGTCTACTCCTTTAGACCATTTTCTTTAAGTTTATATTATTATATTAAGAAGTTAAATTAAATTCATTAACACGTTTAACAATTTATAATATTTTGTTATTAATTTTAATAAAAATATATAATTTCTTAAACATTTATATTTTTTATTATAAACTATAATTAATTTTTAATTAATTAATTTTAATGCTAAATTAAAATTTTTAAATAATTAAAATTTCAGTTGTAATTATTTTTTAATTATAATTAATAAATAATTAATTTCAACAGCAATAAATATCTTCAATATTTTTTATTTTATTTTATTTTAAAATTTAATATCCAAAATTCTGTAGGCATCGTTTAGCAGGTCCGATATTAAATTACAATAATAATTAAGAGATTGGACAGAATCTCTATAAAGACTCTTTCTAGTGCTTTCGATCCAAATCCTCTCACTCATTCCCTCTCCTCTTCACCCAATCTGGGCCTCTTTTCTTCAGGTTTCCTCCTCGTTGCACATGAGAGATGGAGCTTGGTCTGAGCTTAGGAAATCCGTCGAGACCTTTTGGGTTCTTAGCAAAGGATAGAGAGATCAACACTAACACCGCCACCGCCGCCGCCAACGGCGGTGTAGGGTTTTGCATGGCCTTGGGGATCAACTCTAATGGAAGACAAGAACAAGCAAGAGGAGAAAAAAAAGCATCTGGTATGGGTGGTGATGGCGGTGAATCAGAAGAAGCCGTGAAGAGAAGAAGTTCAAGAAATGGTGATCAGAGGGTCTCTGTTGATCCTCCTCTCCAGCTTGATCTCCTCCCTCTCGTCCCTGTTCCTCGCCATACAAATTCCCACCAACAGGGTCTCTCATGGCCGTCTGATAACGGTAATACATATACTTTTACATATCTGTATATCCATATATACATATCTGTATATATATATATATATATATATATATATATATATATGTGTGTGTGTGTGTGTGTGTGTGTGTGTGTGTGTGTGTGT
>JAOTRH010112691.1:0-15244 GCA_034768845.1 Heliamphora exappendiculata
AGATCTATAAAATAGGATCTATGTGAAATATGAAAATCTCAAAAGGAAAAAAAATTAAAATATTCTCATTTTGACAAAAAAAAGAAAGAGAAATATTTAGAAGCTCTCGTTCAATAAATGATAAATATTAAGTGAAAAATGAGAAATTTATTAATTATTGCTAAAAGAACAAATTTATCATATTCTCATTAAATATATTGAGAAATTTGTTATATTTTTTACTAATTAATGACAAAAAGTAAGACAAATTTTTTTTTTTTTGCTTCTCTATTATGAGATTTTTTTCTTTTTTTAGAAAAATAAGTCCAAATTTGTTTATAGAAAAAATGATTCTAAAAAATGAAAAATGATTTTTTTTTCTAATACTGCAGCACTAATAATCTGAATACACTAATTATTTTATAAAAATAGTCATTCAACCAAACAAGTCATTAGTCAATAAAAAATTCATTGAATTATTGCTATTTGATTAATGAAACTTATTCTTAAGGAATTAAATTAAAAAAATTAGGACTTCTAATTAAATTATCATTTGAATTTTTTTTTTTTTAAATAGAACTTCCAAGTGAATTATCATTCATATCTTGATTTGACTTTGGCTTTACTTAAAAGTTGATTTTACAAACAAAAAAAAACTATTCGCATCCGAAATATTTTAATTTTTTTAAGAATAAAATGGCTATAATACACTTAATTAATTAAAAAAGTTAACTCTTTCTACAAAATAAAAAAAAGCGTTAATATCCCAAATGGTACAATTTAAAAGTAAAAAGTAAAAATATTTTAAATATTTTAATAAAATCAAAAAGCTACTGCAAAAAAATTTTATTCCAAACATTCGAACTTTTTTTCTTTCTTTTTTTTTTTATAAAAAAACTAAATTCCTAAAAAATCAAACTTTTTGGACATTCCAAATATAGCCTCAGAAGCTGCTTAAATCCTAGAACTTTACACTTATTTGATGACGAAATACTAATGGATAAGCCATCTAAGGAAAACAAGTCTCTCCAAATCCCTAACTAACGGAAAAAAATATCAAAAATGACAAATCTAAATTAAGCCCAAATTTGGCAATTAGAAACTTATAGAAATATGCCAAAATAAGTGGGATTGAAAAAAGACACTGTTAAAAATTAAAATTTTAATAATTTCTTAAGATGACAAAATTGATGATTTCGTTTCTCAAAACGAAAAAATTTGACTGAAAACCCCATGTGTCACAACAAAGAAGTTAGTGACCATTTCAGATAGAATATGGTGTTTCCGACTTGTTTTGACAACGTCAGTCCAATCTATATTTACAAACTTTTACTATTGTAATTAAGGTCCCGAAACTCCAAATAAACCAACGTAATCCGGTTGTAATAAAAAGGAAAGAAAGTGAAAAATGGTTGGGCGCCATGTTTCTTTCTCTCTCTCTTTTTTTTAAATAACAAAAAATGAAGAAAAAAAATTGAATTGGGGGCATAAATTGAAGGTTCATAGTATATTTTGAAAATCGACATGCTGGTTCATGAACAGCATCTGCATAGCGGGGGACTGTGCTATTGGAATAAGAAACCAGGGCGTGTCGGCGTGAAATGGAGGTGGGGTGGAATAGCGTGGGTCGATCGACCCGACAGCCACATGCTCCCACCCCAACCACGGCGAGCAGCGGAGTACAGTGGCGTTGGCATTTGTAGGTGGTATTTCGCATTATTGAAACTAGTAACTTATAAATTGTAGTTTTCAGCAGAAATTATGAGTGTTTAGTAAATATTGTAGGTTGTAATTGAAATATGAGAAAAAATAATTATAAATTGTAGTAGAAGTTGTGGGTGTTTAAAAAAATAATGTAGCTTATAACTAAAATTAGTAGTATGAAGTTAAAAGTTACTAGCAGTAGCTTTGTCAAACACCCCCTCATAGACGATATTTTTTTTTTTTAACGTCTCAGGTTTACGAGCCAGTTATACACATCTCGACTAATCTTTAAGAAACTAATTCAATTGTCTGGTAACAGAGAATTTAATTAAAATCAAAGCAAAGACTGGTACGAATTAGCTCCTCAAAAATTCATAGCTAGGAGATTTAGAACTTAATATCTTGGAATGAGAAAACCCCAAGTTTGTCACCTATGTTGTATAAAAAAAAATGTGATCTGATCGTGGAGTTATGTACTAATCTCTGATTAATTTAAATTTTTTTTGACTTAATTAATGTTCTGGGCGAACTTGATAATATAAACTATTTGAGCCATCGAGGTTAGCTCAACTTAATTGTTAGAGTTAACAAACCTCACACAAGATGAACGCATAAAAATATAATAAAAAGTGAAAACAAATACACGATTTATGCACTTAACCCAATCAGTGCTACATCAACGTCCTCAGCAGACTGTATTTTTACACTGTATTTTGTGAAGGTTTAACTTCAAGTAGAGTGATGTAAGGTGGTAAAACTGTTAAAATGAGATGCTTATGAAGGATAATTAGTTAGATAGCTCAACAAATTAGAAAATAATATTATACATATCCAGTGAAACAATTACTATATACATATGATCAATTTAGATTTCTTTAATCAATGAGAAATCCTCATTAATAATTTTTACTACAATATCTACAACAAACCATCTACTCTCCCTCCCTCTCTCCTCATAATTAAAATTCATGAATCAATGAGAAACGTTGTTTACGTATTGATTTCGACAAATAAAAATATTAATATACATTAAGTGTTTTATTTTTGACTTCTAATTAGTCAATTATTTGTTGTATCATCCTTTAAATGGAAGAGTAATTATTCAGTGCACTTGGAGTTCCATGTGGCAAGTCCACGTAATACTCCTACCGAATATAATAGCGACAAATTTTACGGTAGGTACAAAATAACTCATCTCTATTGAGTGGTTAAGAGACAAAGAGTGTCCCACATTGTGTAAATTGCGATCATTTATTTGTCGAGAGTATCACGTGACATCGCTTACATGATACTATGAGAGTATTTAATAATTTTCCTAAATGGAATCCACTATTGCCTTATTTATCATATCCAAAGAAGACTTGTTTGAATGCATGTTTGAAGAAGTGATCACTACCTATCTATTTGGAATTCAAACAATTTTGTTTCTTTATTTATTTTCCAAGAGCAAACCATTGGGTTCCCAACTATATGACACCCTCAGGAACAAACAAGGATGAGTTCACATGAGGGGGAGAATTGGAGGTGTTTGCCAAAGCTATTATTAGTAATTTTTAGTTTCTTATTACTAATTTTAACCATAAATTATAAGTTTTTTCAAATACTTATAATTTTTGTTACAATTTATAATTTTTTTTTTCAACTACAAGTTACAAGTTTTATCAAACACTCACAATTTTTACTACAAGTTATAATTTATAAGCTACTAGTTTAAATAATGCCAAACACCACAAAAATCAATTTAAAAAGGGGCTCATTAATTTGTTGAATCTTGTGAACACAAGAAGTGGGGTCTTCATGAAGGAAGACACAGTCTTACCTTTGGAGAGAAGAAGAAATGGGTTAAAAGCTTAGAAAATTAATTAAATGTTCACTATCATGCTTATCTTAATCAACTCCCTTTCTATTAAACTAATGGTGCCCATTACCTTCTCCAAATAAAGAATTGCATCAGCCAGCTAATCTTTGAAAAGTATGAACCACTTGCAAAAAAGAATGCTATTACTTAATTTTTTCATGTGATGGGCACCAAAGCCTTCAAAATCCTATTTTAACCTTGCATGTTGTTCTCACTTTCTTGGAAATAACTTTTGGAGCAATATCATATTCGAACCACTGCATGACACATCTTTACATATTGAGTAAAGAAGTAACAAAAAAATAGTGAACTCTAAAATTAAGCACTAACCAAACTTGTTTTACAAGTACTGAATAAATTTTTAAAAAAATCAATAGCAATAGTTCTCAACTTGAGTTAATTAATGCTAATTGCATAGGCATTTGGATTAATTTCTTAGAGGATAAATTAGCAACCGTCGAAATTGAGGTCACCACGTGATCACGGACATATTGGTGGTTGGTTTGGAATGGGGTCAATTCATCTCAAGACTGACATCGCTCAAGACCCCTCAAGACTGTCGTTTATGGGTCTTAAATAGGTCTACAATGATGATTCGAATCGTTTATTCTATATGTATTACATAGTAAATTATTTATACAAAAAAATTACTTTGTCGGATATTCACAAATATATGAAAAAATGGCAATTCATTGCACAAAATAGACGGTAAAAACTTAACAACCCATTTCAAACTAAAACCGTCCATTTTGTGCAATGAACTGCTATTTTTTCATATATTTGTGAATATTTGATCGGAGTAATTTTTTTGCATAAATGATCTACTATGTAATACCTATAAAATAAACGATTCGAATCATCATTGTAGACCCATCTAAGACTCGTAAACGACAGTCATGAGGGGTCTTGAGGAATGGCAGTCTTGAGAGGAATTGGCCCCATTTGGAACTCATTCATCCCCTCCACTCGCTTGTTCAACCTCTTTCGAATCAAATATTGGTAATGCAATTGGCTGGCATTACGTCAACGCGGTTTATTTAATTTTCAAATTGTTTATTTTGAATTTAAGATTCTTGCTAAGAGCATTTTGTTGAGCTAATCATCATCAGTGGAAGCTAAATTCAAAACACTGGGCTTCTCCTTGGTTGTGTGTTTGTGGGAGTCGTTCTATTCTATGTGCTTGTTACTGCTGGATTTGGGTGCTGCTTTCTAGAAGTTAGTGTTTTGTTTTTGATGTGTTCCAATGGTGGTAGTGTGTGGTGGTGTTTGGTGTAGGTATTGTGCTTCTGTATGCTAGTTTTAGGAGTTGATATTTTTTTGTACTGTTGTTAGGTTGGTTGTTGTGTCTTTTTTTTTTTTTTGTGTTTTCTCCTGTAGGTTGACTTCCTATCAATTGTAACTTGCTTGGACTTTGACTTTACTCCCTTCAAGTTTAAATACAAAGTTGTTCTTGTTTGGGTGGTGGTTATATATATTTTTTTATCGATTAAAAAAACATAATATACAAATCCAATTGACTGAGCAGTCTTGTTCTTTACATATTGAGATGGCAACACAATTTGACAAATAACCGAATTAGCTCTGACTTGCTACGTATGATATTCAAATTCTACACCCGGAATTTCCTTTTTTTTCTAAGACTAAAAATAATTTTTGATATCTTAATTTGATGCATCAAAGCATATATATCAATTTTCTAAGGTCATTTTCTTGTGGCAACATCGATCAAGGGGTTTCAAACTCCTTTTAATGGGTTCCATCAAATTCCATTGAAGTTTGGGATTAATTTTTCACAATGAGATGAAAACTTAATCCAACAAATTAACAAATTAGCTTTTATTGCATATGTTATTAATGGTCACCCTATACCATATATCCACAATATCATATTGGCTGATATAGATCGAAATTTTGAATCCCTGATATTGAAATTTATCAATATATTATGTGGGTGGTGATATTGTCTGATATTGGCCAATTGATTTCACATGTCTTTCTTTTAAGGGCCAAAATTATATGATTTTATATCCGAACCCAAACATAGACTTATTTGGCTGATTTGATAAACTTAAAGAACTTGTCTCCAATGATCACTTCAGGGAACTGTTTATATACATTTTTTTAGTAAAAGATATTGTTAAAAGTTTTCTTTCTTCTAAAATACCCATATGATAAGCTTGATTAATGATGGAATTAAAAAGAAAAAACATCAACACAATATTTTAACTTTAGTTCAAAGAAAACAAAATGATTGCACACAACATGTCTATTTCTATAATATTAGGAATGAGTGCAATAAAATGAAGTGTATGTACTTCCTTCAGAATATACTCATTAAACAATATGGGATCAAGCAACTTGGAATGAACAAACTAAGAAGGATTAACATAATATTTTCCAAGGCAGTTAATAAAAGCCAGTTTTAATACTAAAGGCTCTTTGGTTTGACAAGTGTTTGTTCTATTTCATTAGAAGCTTAAAATACACATATTAATAATTATATATACATGGATGGGATAAGAAATATAAGTAATAGTATAGATTCCACATATATATATATATATTTTATACCAGAAAATTATGGAATGGGTTATGTATATAGTAAAAAATTTGATTCATATTTGATTAGACTAAGATAAAGACTGTGATAAGAGTTACAGAATTATTTATTACCATTACATAAGGAGGAAAAATAATGTAAAACCTGATACTAATAATACTAAGGAGGCATGGTATTATTAATACCATGAATAATGTATTACTAATCCTTTATTTGTCAGATTATTAATCTCAATCTCACAATACAAATGCAGAATTAGTTATCCTATGAGACAAAATCTAATTTTTGGGCCCCTATGTTTTTTTTATCCTATCCCAATAAAAATTTGATTCATGTTTGGTTAGAGTGAAATAAGTTATTTTAAGCCACTAAATAAGGAGAAAAAAATAATTTAGAACCTGATACTAATAATATTTTAGGGATCGATATTAGTATTCTGAGAATAGTCAAGTATATATCGGGCTATTAGTCTGAGTCTGACAATAAAAATACGAAACTATTAATTCTAAGGAGATAAAAACAAAAAAAATGGTGAACGAGCCTCGTATTCCCTAATCCCGTTCAATCCCTCGTTCGTTCTCCGCAACAAACAAGCCCTAAATTTTGTTTCGCACACTAAACATTGCCTTAGGCCCTTAGTGAACGATTCTACAGTCATCTTTGGTCCACATTGAAATACTAAAATTTGGCCCATCTTAGTTCAAGTCCAAAGTGTGGAAGCCCAAGAACTAGGACTTGGGCCTTATTTTTGCTTGTTTATATATAAGGTCATCCAATCCAATTTTCTGTGACTATGAGTTCTCGTAATCAAAAAGAAAAAAAATTTAAAAAAAAAAAAAAAAAACTGTCACCTAATCTCTGTTTTGATTGAAGGAAAAAAATAGTGAAAAAAAGTATTATGGGGTTTGGTTTGGGGTAGTTGGGTAGTTATTTAATTTTGTTTAATTTTGTTTTTATTAAAAAAAATATTATTTCATCAATTTTATAATTTTTGATTGAAAAGAGTCGAAAACGTGAAAAA
Organism: Heliamphora exappendiculata; assembly: GCA_034768845.1. Lineage (NCBI taxonomy): Eukaryota > Viridiplantae > Streptophyta > Magnoliopsida > Ericales > Sarraceniaceae > Heliamphora > Heliamphora exappendiculata. Next base: position 7,123 of record JAOTRH010112691.1, read on the forward strand.
TGGCAAAAAAATTAGAAAAGGCACAAGTCAAAATAAGTGAAGAAATTATATTTTTTGGTTTATTATTTGTTTTTATCATTTTTTGATACAAAATTACTCTTTATTAGAAAAAATAGAAATTTTAATAAAATATTTAAAAAATAATAAAATAAAATAAAAATAAATAAAGTTTCAATTAATTTGCACAAATTAAAGCTTTTTTTTTTTGGTTTGGTGACAAATTGTCCCAACCAAAGTGATCTGATTTGGGTGGGAGTGGAACATGTGAAGGCCCTGAGCCTGGGTCCACATGTACCTCAAAATTCTAAACGTCAAATAATTCTTGTGTACCCATTGGTTTTCCTAATCAGTGGTGGCAACACGGCGCAAATTATTAAGAGGGTGTTTGAAAATGATATTTTTAATGGTTTTTAATTTTTTATTATTAATTTTAATTATAAATTATAAAAAAATTTTAAATATTCATAATTTTATGTACAACTTATAACTATTTTTTTTATTTTAATTAAAAATTACAATCTTTACCAAACGCTCGCAATTTTTACTAAAAATTACAATCTATAAACTACTAACAATAGTTTTGTCAAACACCACCTAAGTACTTTTGGAGTAATACTTTTGGAGTATTATTGTAGGTTAAGAAATATGATATTTTTTAAAGAATTTTTTGTATAAAGTTTATAATTAATATTTTATACAATATTGGCAGTGTTAGGATTAATTGTTTATTTGTTTATTATTTTTTTTAGTAAAAAATTTTTTAAATTTAATTAAACTATTATACTTTTTGACGTTTCTCATCGAGATGAAGTCGAATATGTAAAAAAATTTAATCAAAATATATATTAAAAAAATCAAAAAAGATAAAAATAAGCCATAATAAGCCAATAAATCAAATTTTATATTACCTATTTTTGTCTTTTGTGGACTTTTTAATCTTTTGATTAATTTTTTTTTACTTTTTGGGTTCGTCTCATCGTGACAATTCAAAAAAATAAAAAAAATTTGTCAAACGAATTTTTAAAAAAAAAACAAAAATAAGTAACATTTTCAACATGCTCAAACAGGAACTTCTTGTCAAACAAAAAAAAAAATTGATTCTGAATATCTATGGGTTATACTGGACCAAAATACAGCTGCAAGTTTAAAAACTCATAATTTCGTCTTAACATCTTATCTCTTTATCTCAATACTCCATCCATTTATCTCTACTTTGAGCGACCGCTAGCAAGTTTCAATCACCAATTTTGGTAATTTTTTGGCAATCAATTTTGGAGACTTTTGACGTCTAATTTTAGTACATTTTCGATAACCTCCAACAACTCCCAACGATTATTAAAATTATAAATAATTTTATTTATTTACATTTAAAAATAAGTGAATAAAAATAAATTTTACTGTTAGAATATAACGAACACTAAAATTTAAATATTTTGTGAATCATCAAAAAAGTTACAAGTGCACAGTCGGAGATCGCTGAAAAATCGCTAAAAGCCATCATTACATTTGCATCGCTAGAAAATTGGTCGCATGAAATTGTCAAAAAATAGTCACCGATGGTGATCAAAAAAATTCATCGACGACGGGAAGTGATAAATAGTGATGACATGACGAAAATTTATACCAAGAAATTAGAAAAGTATGAGTAATAAAAGTGATTTTGCTCATAAAACTGTCAAATATTAAATTAAATGACCTTAGGCATTAAAATTTTTAAAATAATAAACTTAAAAAATTAAAAAATTAAAAAATTAAATTGATTAAATGCACTACAAGGACTAATAATTTAGCTTATGACTAATTATTCCTATTTTTAATAAATAAAAGTTCTCAATTTAAATTAAATTAGTTATAGTCTTTGGAAAATTATTGGGTACTCCCGGATTGATAAGTGGTATTACTGCATAGTACTTTTAATAAATAAAAATATGTTATGCGCGCTAAACGGGTTATTCTTGTCTCTCACCTACTCTACAAAAGTAGGCCAACATTGTATTTGCAAACTCTTTTCTACTATATAATTTGATAAAAACATCATGTAAACAATACTACATGGTGTTTAGAGGTACCAAATAATTATCTCTTTTCTCTCACCTATTTAGTAAAAGTGAGTTAATATTATTTCAGTTGAAGTATGTTATATTATTAAATGAGAGCGTCAAGTAAGCAATGCTATATGATGCTCCAAATCGACTGAATAATTAATCGTTGGACAATACTCTATACTTATTTTATTGTTTTTTTATTTTTTTCTATATTTTATTAAACAAAATTTATGAGTAAAATTTGAAACTTATAAAAGTTCAATAAAATAATAAAAAATCAGTAAAATTAAATTAAATTAAATTAAATGAGCAAATAAACTACTCTAAATCTGTGGATGCAGTCAACCTGTTACACAAAACAGGATTGAATTTCACAAAAGGAGAATGTAACTAACTCCGCGTTGGCGCTGTTAGGTAAAGTTACTTAAAGTGGCGATTATAATTTATAATAAAAGTTAGTGACTTTTTTATAAAAATTATAATTTATAATTAAAATAAAATTTTAAAAAATATAAATTATAATAAAAATTATAAGTGTTTAAAAAAATTTATAACTTATATCTAAAATAAGTAGTAAAAAGTTAAAAGTTACTATAAGTAATTTTGTCAATTTTGCTAATATTTGTTCTGTAATTTTTCTCAAAATTATTTATTTTAAAAACTTTCAGCTAAATGTTCAAAAAATAAATTTTAACGCATAAAGTCTATCAACAAAATTTTTAATGCACGAGATCTAATCTTCTACAACACAGATAAATTTAATACAAACAGATAAATTTATAAATAATACATACATATAAAGTTAACTGTCGTTCTTTTTTAGTATTGACAAATATTATACAGATAAATTTATCTGTTAAGTTAAATAAGTACAAGTGACAAATAAATTTATCCATTTCGTTAAATAAACATAATTTGCTAAACAGATAAATTTATATGCTCTTTTTTAATATTGACAAATATTATACAGATAAATTTATTTATTTAGTAAATAAGCACAATTTGACAGATAAATTTATTTGTGTGCTTTATACATGTTTTGAAAATGCACAGTATTTTTTATACAAATATATTAATCTGTATACTTATTTATGCAAGATAAATAAATTTATCTGTGTGTTTTATACGTGTTTTAAAAATGCATAATATTTTTTATACAGATAAATTTATCTGTGTGTTTTGATAACTACATAAATAAATTTATTTATTTTAAGGTCCAACTACATCTCGCGTATTAAATTTTTTTTTATAGTAAATAAAAAATAAAATCGACGTTGATCTAAGACTAATTTTCTGTTTGTAAATCGATCGCTGGTGTTAAAGATCTACATGGATTCTGTTTTGTTTAACACACATTCAAGTCGGTTCTTGTCGATCACTAGTGTTGTAAATGGAGGGGTGTGTTTAGGTGACCTTAGGGTTAGGGTGAGTTTGCTGTAATGGAGGGGTATGTATTATATGTATATAATGATATTTGTGGAAGAAGAAGATAAAGAGAAGGAAGAAGAGCAGTTGAAGGATCAATAATGTAGTTTTATCCCTTTCCTCTTATTAGTTCAACTCAGAGTAAGTAATTGAGAGGTAAAAATGTAAAAAAATATTTTTTTGTTAACAGTGCTTGAAAATATTGACAAAATGGGTGTCATTTTAAATACCTCAACAAAGGTTTTTGTATTTATCAATATCTCAAAGAAATAAGTATAATTTATTCATAATTTTATCTTTTTATATTGATTTTGAAATTAAAAAAATACTGCTAAAAAGAGTAATAGATTTTGAATAATAACTTAATAGAGCTAAAAAAAATTTAATATTAATATATTTTTTTATATAAAATTTATTAATTTTACAAATATCAATACACTTTATACAAATATTTATATATTATACACTCCTATCCACGCACCCGAATGAGTTTCGATTACTATTTTTTATTACAAAATAACTATAAATTATTTACTTTAATTTTTTTAAATCCTCATCCAAGAAGGAAACCTCTCTTCGGGGAAAAAATATAGCAAATTCCTTCGTACCTTCGTGTTCGGCTACTTCTTCCTTTTAAGTTTGAGCCTTCACGAAACCCTAAATCCATATATATATATATATATATGATTTCAAAAACAAGGAAGGAAACAATACTGATAAATTGAGATCAATTCATGATCGTGCGCTTCATCCCGCCATGCCCATCATTGATCTGAATTCTTCGAAATCCACCAAACCATCGCCATCCCTATCAACTCCTTTGATCATTTGCCGACAATCTTTCAGGCTGCAATTTCCATATCCGAGGCTGATCAGAACCCTCTGCAACTCCTCCGCATCGATGAATCCATTCTTATCAGAATCAAACACAAGAAAAGCGTCCCGGAGATCGTTTTCATCGCCGTCGCCGCCGCCGGATTCGTTATCTGCGTCGACGACTCTCAAGAACTCGTCGATGTCGACAAACCCGTCCCCGTCGCGATCCATTTCTCTGACCATCCCTTCGGCTTCCTTGGAGGCCACGGACTTGTCGTGACCTAAGTTCAAGAGCACTTGGCGGATCTCCAGATGAGAAATCTTGCCGTCGCCGTTCGCGTCGAAGAATTCGAACACTTGTTTCAACTGGTTCGAGGCTTCCATGGCCGCGAAAGACGATGTTAGCCAATTGAAATCGGAGAGCGGTATCTTCTTCGGTTTCCTTCCGAATCTGATCTTCCATGCCTTGATTTTGCTCAAGCTCTTGATTTGTTGAACCAGTTTCCTAGCTCGCTTGTGAAGATAGATTAAGCAAATTGCAAAAGGATTGGGCATAGTGGAAGAAGAAGAAGAATGGAAACAAATGATTTGGGGATTGAAATGACACAGATTGGAGTGAATTGTGGATGTGGTGTGAATGTGATCATTGCAGTTGGTCTAGTTCTTCAAGGAACCGTTTGTTAGCATTCAATAATTCCACAACCATGGAGGGCCTACAAAGAGACCAACCACACTCTCTGTGACTGTTACTCTGATGCAGGGTAGTGTAAAGGTCAGTTTCTGGTAGCAGTAAAATAGCACTAAAACTCCAAGCCCTGATTGGCTACATAAGTTTTTGGCTTTTTAGATAAAAATTTAAATAAATTGACATAATTTATTTGACAAAAAAAAGCAGAAAAGATAAAAAAAAAAAATTAAAAAAAATTAAAATATTAATTTTTAAAATATTTTGTTTAAACTTCTATCACTTTTAAAATATAATAATATTTTTCATTTCTAACTTATTTAGTACTACTACTAATTATATATAATTGTTATTTTCTACTATATAGAATGACAAGATTATTTAATTTAAATAAAAAATAAAAAAATTAATTTTTTATTTAAACAATTAACTCTAAAAAAAGTTAACTTAAAAGCTAATTTACTAAACTATCTACTTTTAATTAAATTTAATTTTTTAACTAAAAATAAAAGACAAGAAAAACAAAAAAAATAATTTTTAATCTAGTTGCGAATCAGACCTAATTAAATTTAATATTAGTAATTGTAACATATTATTTGACATATAATTTAATAGAACTAGTTAATCTTCCTAACATTATTGCTTTTGTAATTCGGTATCAGCTCAAGAACAATAAAAATACCAATAATTAGTAAGTAGAGTCGGAGCACCGTGTGTTATTATTTATTATATATATGTTTGACATTGCAAAAAATATATATGCTCTCGTTCACTTATATAGCAAATAATAATATTTTGGATAGGACGACGATAGTTTATTTTTGGTTAGTAGATGCGAAATAGAAGATGTCTCACTTACTATGCTTTCGATTATTTTATTTGTTAGAAATTTTATATAAATAATATCACGTGGTACTCTAAGAGTAATTAATAATTTTTTTTGAGTGAGACAATATTAGCTTATTTTTGTTAGGTATGTAAAAGACAATGTGACCTAATTATTATGTATCAGACTTTTTATTTGATAAAAATATTATATAAATAATATCATGATACTCTAAAATTACGTGATAAATTTTGTAAAAAAGTATTAGAACACATAGATAAATTTAGTGATTTTAGAATCTTATTTATATAATCAAAATAGAAGCCCCAACTAAAATAGAAATTAGCAATTTTTCTAATAGAACACAAAGTCGTTAGGAAAATATAAAAAATTACTAAAAAATAAAAATTACCCCAAAATGGACATAAGTCAAGACAAAGCAACCCTAAATTACTATCTTGCCACTAATTAGTCCAACTCTAAATAGGTCAGGGTCTTACTTTCTAAATCAACCAAACTCGAATAATTGGAGGGGGGGGGGGAGAGAGAGAGAGAATTTGATTTTGTTTACACACCTCACAATTGTGGGAGGAGAGAGAAAAAAATTGATTTTATTAATCCAAATAATACTATATTTTTTTATTAACTTAAATTGTTAAAATTATCATATATTAGACAATAAAACCTACCATTTAAATTAATGAAAAAATGAGTATTGTTCACCTCCCTACTAAAGAAGCTGAACAAAAATACTACGCCTGTTTGGGCTAAATTTTAAATTGTTTATTTTTTTTGAATTTTTTTATCTTTTAATTATTATTTTTTTATTTTTTTGAATCATCTAAATGAAATAAAATTTAAAAAATAAAAATAAAAATAATCAAAAAAAAAAATTCACTAGACAAAAGCAAGCAATATAAGATTTGATTTATTAGATTATTTTAATTTATGTTTATTCTTTTTTAAATTTCTTTTTATTCTTATCAAAAAATATTTACTTTTTTAATTTGTCTCGATAAAAAGAATCAAAAATTATAGTAAATAATTTTTTTCAGATAAATAATTAAATATTAAACCAAAAATTTTATAATAAAAAACATAAATCACACCCTAACCAACTAACATAACAAAAAACTAGAATAAATATTTTTAATGGGAGTACTAGTTTAGTAAATAATTTGACTAAAATTAAAAATATTTGTTAAATATAAAAAAATAGAATAAATATTTTAAATGGGACTACTAGTTTATTTCTATAGCCGGGTGTTTAGCAATATTTTTGCTAGTAATTTTTAATTTTTTATTATTAATTTTAATTATAAGTTATAATTATTTTTTTATTTTAATTATAAATTATAATTTTTATTAAATATTTATAATATTTATTATAAATAATAATATATAAATTACTAATTTTAATAATGCTAACCAATCCCAAAATGGATTATTTTTTGAAACAGATCGTGCAGTGTAAACGGGCCGTGCAAGTTGGTGATGACTTAAGTCTTGTTTGGTGGCTTTTCGTTGTCAAAACCTGTATTATCCATTCCTCGTGTATTGAATTTGGAGTTTACGCGAGGAGTCTTGTTAAATGTACACTCTCAAATATTTACATATATTCTTTTTATATGTGTGAATTCTATAAAATTATAAAACTCATTTTATATATAAAAAAAAATGTGTTTAAATTTTTGCACATAGTCGAGACTTAAAATTTAAAAATTTACTCTCTTTTAAGTTTTAAGTTTAAAATTTTTTTTATGTATTATTAATTTTTTAAATTTAATTTATCTAAAATTTTATTTCAATTTTAATTAAAATCTTCGATCAGATTGATCCAGGAACGATTACCGATTGACCGACTTTTCATTGGGACGCCCAACCAAGTTAATACGTGTTAGTTTAATCTTCGCCGTACGATCTTCTCATCTGGAAGCATGATTATGAAGATAGGTTTTTTTGTTTCTTGCTGATAGAATAATAAGATAGGTTTCGTTTAAGTCGTAGATGCTTAAATATCCCTGCTTGTATATCTAAATTAACCCTGTAATGTTTAAAAAGTTCAAATTTTAAAATATTTAAAATAAAATATAAAAAAAAAAAGAAAAAGAAAACAAAGTTGAGATTATTTGTTTAAGCCTTCATTTCGTAATTATCTTTAATTTAAATTTTTTACTTTTTTATTTAAAACTTAAAAGGCCAAAAAATTTTGTTTAACAACTCAAAAATTTTTAGTCTTTTAATCTTTTTGTTTTTTTAAATAAAAAAAATTTATATATTTTTAAAAAATACCATAACTTTTATTATATATATTTATTTTTTATA
>JAOTRH010112702.1:0-15243 GCA_034768845.1 Heliamphora exappendiculata
CAGGATTAAGAGGATAAGCACTATTCATAATAATCTTGGGGTGTGAATTAATTTATATAGTCAGTACAAAATTAATTGTCCCAAATGTTCCGTTCAATACACACAAAGTGTACTAACACAGAGAGTCAGAACAATAGACGATGCTATTATCTGTTTTTCGTAATCTAGCCAGGTCTACTAATATTCTGTGCTATAGTCGTACTGATGATATATTCATTTTCATCTAAACTGTGAACATAAAATTTATATTATTCAAGATCCTAAAATCTGGTCTTCTGTGTGTAAGCCGTTCTCTACACACCAGATTAAATACTATACAGAATATCGGACATTCATGCATAACATTAAAAAATGATACATATACATTGCTCATAAAAATTATCATAAAATAAAAAATTAATTTTATTAAAATAAAATTCAATACTAAAAATATAATTTTTAGTATACCAACCGTAACACACACTTCCTCTAATGAATTCATGATTTACCAGGAAGGTGGTTAGATGTTCATACTAAGCACGGGGAGCTTGTTTTAGACCATACAATGCTCTTTTGAGCTTGTAAACGTGATTGGGATAGAGTGGATCCTGAAAACTTTTAGGCTGTTCAACATAGGCAGCTTTTCTTAGTTGACCATTTAGGAAGGTAGTTTTTACATCCATTTGATACAATTTAAAATTTAAAAAACAGACAACAGTAAGAAGAATACGAATAGATTCTAATCTAGCTACAGGAGCAAATGTTTCATCAAAATCTATTCCTTCTACTTTTATATACCGTTATGCCACTAACCTAGCCTTATTTTTTACAACAGTTCTTTACTCATCAGACTTGTTTTTGAAAATCCTCTTAGTCCCAATTACATTAACATTTTCAGGTCTAGGAATAAGTTTTCACACGTTATTTCTGACAAATTATTCGAGTTCCTCATGCATAGCATTCACCCAACAATCATTAGTCAGGGTGTCTTTAACATTTTTCGGTTCAATCATGGAAACATAGCACAAATGACTTACCCGATTTACTTGATCACGCATTTGTCGATGAGTCATCATTAGTTTTGTTACCTCTCCAATCACCAGATCCAGTGGGTGATTTAACTTCACACGCGAGGATGGTTCCAAAATGGCTTGCACTTTAAGAGTAGTTTTTTTTTCAGAACTTTCATCCACAGATTGTTTTGGAGATACAAGTTGAATTGGATCTTCAAGAATTTGAGAAGTCGACTGATCTGCTTCTGGTGTCACTGTCTCTTCAGTTATTCCTGTATCATTAACCACTACATTAGCAGATTCCATAACAGTAGAAGTACGTAAATTGCAAACTTTATAAGTTCTACTATTTAAGGAATAGCTAAGAAATTTTCCATCATCACTTATGGAGTCAAATTTACCCAATTGTTCTTGGTCTTTTAGAATGTAACATTTGCTTCCAAAAGTTCTAAAATATTTAATATTAGGCTTCCTACCTTTTCACAATTCATAAGCCATTTGTTTGGTACCTGGTCATAAATACACGCGATTGATGACATAGCATGCAGTATTTACGGCCTCAGCATAAAATTTGAGAGGAAGCAATTTACCATGAAGCATCACTCTAGCCATCTCCTGCACTACCCTATTTTTCTATTCCACTACACCATTCTGTTGTGGTGTTTTAGGTGTGGAAAACTCGTGTTGAATTCCCTATTCGTCGCAAAAAGTTGAGAATTCTAAATTCTCAAATTCCTTACCATGGTCTGATCTTATTTTAGTGATATGCTGTTTGTTCCCTTCCTGCTCATTATTTAACCGAAGATAGAGATATTTAAAAACAACAAACGTGTCAGACTTTTTATATAAAAAATTTATCCAGGTAAACCTAGAAAAGTCATCCACAACAAAAAAGATATATTTCTTACCACCTATACTCTCTGTTTTAGTAGGACCCATAAGATCCATATGCAGTAATTGCAGAGGATATTGAGTAGCAAGTTGATTTATTTTCTTGTGAGAGACTTTAATTTGTTTACCTAGTTGACATGGTCCACACACAACTTTGGTGTTATTGCTCAGCTTGGGAATACCTTTGATCAACTCAGAATTTGCAAGCATGGTAAGATCTTTATAATTAACATGACCCAACCGATGATGCCATAATTTTGTTTGGTCAATTTTAGCATAATGACATATTTGATCGATTTTGGCAAAATTTCATAGCAGTTATTATAGGTTCGAAACCATGAATAACAGTTTTTTTCTTTTTATCCAAAATCAAACATTCAGTTTTAGTAAAATGAACTTCATCGTGTGTATCGCATATCTGACTAATACTAAGTAAATTTGCTTTTAGACCGTCAACAAGAACATTGTCCAATTTGGATAGACCTGGAGAATCAATAGAATCTCTCCCAATAATCTTAGATGAGTTGCCATCCCTAAATGTGACAAGTCATGCATCATATGGATCAATATTAGAGAATAAGGTCTTATCACCTGACATATGACGGGAGCACCCACTGCCCAAATACCACATGAAATAATTTTGAGCATTTAAAGTAGTGTGAACATTATGCATCTCAAATTATATTTTCTAACCCAGCTAGCACGAGTTTTGAAAAAAGGTTTAGTTTGAATGCTGGGTTTATGGCTAAAATAGGGTTTTGCCATTTGTCCGCTCGAGCGCTAAGATGGGCGCTCAATCGCGCGATTGCCAGTGTAAATACATATTTCTCTGCTAGTTGGCCGCTCAAGTGCTCTGAGAGCCCGTTTGAGCGCTCAGTTGGTCGAGAGTTTTTTGTTGTAGATTTCTAATTTGATCATGCAGTTTTTTAGTTTTTCTTTCATGCTGATATGCGGTAAGTGATTTCAGTTTTCTGCATAAAGGTCTAATGTGTCCAAGAATACCACAAAAATGACAAGTTGGAACAAATTTTTGAAAACCAGTAGATTTAGATAAACCTTTTTGAATAGATTTTTTCGACAAAGTAGTCCTGATTTGAGTAGGCTTTTCCAAACCCTTGTCCTTACACGTAGATGTGCTGACAGCTTTAACAAAGTTAATTTTACCAATGTTTTTTGATTCGAAAGTACTTGCCACGTATCCTAAACCAGTTCGATCTGTTGTCACTTTTTACACACTTATGATTTCATCAAAGCTTAATGAACATGCATTCAATTTATTTAATATGACATTCCGTTTTTTGGGTATGTCGGGACATATGTAACTATAAATAGGGGACATAGTCTTACCAAATATTCATAAATACTTAAGATAGTTACTACATCATTAATGGTTCAGAGATTGTTCAAAATACTTAATAATTACAGTCATCCAGAAAACTTAACAAAAGTTACATTATGTCTGTGGAAGACCGAACAAAAGATCAAAAGTAAATAGGCAAGCTTAACAAAAGTTACATTATGCCCAGAAGAAAATTTCCTAAACCATCTAACAAACTCACGACAAGATATTCTACAATACATATCGTACAATACCCAATGCAAAGTTAAGGGAACAGAGATATAGGGAAGTTATCATTTTCAACAGAATGAGCACATATAAGAACCAAAATGTGAGTGCGTGATGCAGATGAATGTAATGCGAATGCCCAATCCCAAGAACTTTCAGAATAGTATCATGAATTCCACGCCGGGAATTACAGAGTAGACTTGATGGGAATTTGACCAATAAACATCTTCTTGCCTCGGTGCGAAAGGTAATCGCTCGCCTTGGTTTCATGCCTCAGCCATTTTACTCAATGGAAATGGCGTGGGAAAGTCAGTTTTATCCTTATCACAACCCGTCCATCCTTATTCCAAGTTCTCTGGCCAAATTACTTGCGCACAAAACCCACTTTAAGTACAAGAATGATCCTTTGGCATCAACCCAAAGTCTAAATTATCAAAATAAAAGACTAGTGACGAACTCATGGTGCCTTAACCCATTTTTCATAATAAACCCCTTATTCATTATAACAACTTCCCAAATCATTGGCAACCATGGACGCCCTAGATTCAAAAACCACAGAAGCGACGATTGTTATATAACCCAACCAAAATTTGAAAGATACGAAGGGACTCCGGTAATCCAAGATGCAAATGTGTGAATGTTTGTCGTGTGCAACATACTTCCCGTGTACAATTAATCATGGCATGACGCATAAACATGATAGGGCACATGTACCGCTTGTTAAAGCATAAAGTACAATCATGCGAAGCATAACAACAATTTAAGCGATATAGAATTGAATCATTGGTTTGAGTTCATATCATCAAAAGCATTATTTTCATGCACTAATTACTCACAAATTTCATATAAAATTCACATACTCAAGTCTCACAAGTAACACACCATTCGAACACTTAGTCAATTTTAGGTACAAGTTTAATTGCTAGTTTAAAGTTGCTACAGCATTTTGAGGTACTTAGACATTGATTTAATTTATGAAATTTTAACACCAATTATATAAAAATATTTTCTATAACTTTTATATTTATCACTAAGGTCAGTTCCGAAAGTAAAAAGGTAATTTATTTTATTTAAATAAAAATGGTTCAGCAATTTATAGAGAAATACATAAGAAATGAGCTTCTGTTGGAAACTGTTTTGGGGTATCAATTCAAGGGCTATGGCTCTAATTTTTGGTGAAGTTCTAGCTCAAGATGTCCCATACAAGTTTCATGTTTTGAGTTATGGTAAGTTATTTGGAAAATATTTGAGATTATGGCGAATTAGTAGAATGGGTTTAGTCAGCCTAAAAAGGGTATGCAAAGTGTGTTTTTGACATAGAATGTTTAAAACCTTTGGGGTATCATCCGTGGGTATGTTGGGCTGATTTTTTCTCAGTAACTAGTTTAATATGTTAGATACAAAGTTTATGTTTATCACTTTTGGATTTGGCTTCAAAACAATTAGTTTTTAAGTCTCACAATAAGGTGTGACAGAGAGGTCTGTCAGTCTCTAAACCTTGACAAAGAGTTTGGGAAGTGTTTTGACCCACCAAGACTTCATAATTTTGGCTCATTTGTGGTGGACAGAAAGATAAATATATCCTCTACAAGTTTTATGTTTTGACCTAAGCTCGATTCTCGCTCTAACTTAAGGTTTTTAGGTCTGTAACTCAGAGTGGTCAAGATCTGACACTCTTTGGCAAAAATGAGATATCTGGAGTTCTACCCAACAAAATCACTTAAAAGTAAATTTTTTATGAAAGAGATCTAAAATATATGAATCTGGACACAAAAATTACTTTAATACCAGTTTTCTTCATTTAGTTATGTTGTTTTAAAGTTCGTGGTAGAACGTGAGTAATTCCAGAAAATTAGGCTACTTAGGGTTTTGATTGCTTAGCCTATGTTGTGTACATTTTTTACATATTTTTTCTTTGCATGCATATTACAAGCTCATATAAACCAAAACTCCAAGACATGTTTAGGCCATAAAACTCAAGAATAAACACATGAAAATACATACAAAACATACTCATACATAAACAGTCCCTAAATCACTCATACGACGCCTTTTTTACTCATTCTTTGTTTTATTTTGTTAGGGTTTGTTATAGAGATGGATTGAGGGGTATCTTGGGGGAGAATATCAGAAAGTTTAAAGGAGTTACTTACCTTATTTGAAGCTCAAATGGGTGAAGGAGATATGAATTTAGCTTTATAGCACATTCTTTGAGCCTTTCTTCATTTCTCTTCTTTCCTTCTTTCTTCTTGTCTCCTTCTTCTTTCTTAGAACCCTTAGAATTTTTTGGAGCCACTCACTCTCACTTCTTAGCTGAACCATATGCAGGAGAATGGAGGGGCTTAGGCCTTGTTTTTATAGAAAAATTTAAGTGGAGGGATAATTATTGTGTAAGAGAAATTTTTAATTTTTTAAATGATCATTGGTTGCATGGGAGGTGGGAATTGCTCAAGGTTTACAAAAGTCAGACTTGGGGCAGGTAAATTTTGGCCATGCAGTGTTTGGGAAGATAAAAAGCTATTTTGGTGATTAATTAGGGTTTTAAATGGTATTTTGGTGCATTTTTGTATATTTAATTGCATAAAATATTAATTTTAGGTACCTAAATCTTCTAAAACCTATTATATTAATGTATTTATAATTAATTTAGTTTTTTCATGATTTATCATAATTTTGATAGCAATTAAACAAATAATATAGAGTTTTAAGTTAAATTAAGCTAATTTGACTAGAATTGGCTTTTTAACTTATTTATTGTGTAGAGACTTTAAATAATTATTTGTTTGCTTTTGTTGAGCTATATTATTATATTATTATATATTTTATTTGTATAAAAAGTATTGGATCAAAATAATGCTTAACTTATACATTTTTTTTCTCATTTTTAATCTTAAAATGGCAAAAAGTGGCTTTTTTGGGGCACATACTCCTAGGTGGCCGGCCATGCAAGGGCATTTTGATTATTTTTGTTATTATTTTATATTTTATTAATTAATTGTGTATAAATATCTAATTTTGGGTGTCCATGTGTCAAATTTTGAATTTTTAGGACTTTTTGCTATGCTATGGGCAAAATGATCATTTTACCTTAGTTATGGAAATTTTTAATTTTTAATTTAATATTTTATGTTATTTAGTTAATTTAAGCTATTTCGAGACTTTTCTAAATGCTAGGGCCTTGCCTATGAGTATTTGGTCTTTTTTAGGATTTTCGGGTCAAATTAGGATTTTGGGTTACTTAGGATTTGTTCCTTGTTCATGTACCGACTTACGTTCTTATCATTTATCTGTTGCTAATACTAGGATTTGAGCCACGTTATTACAATCTGCACCCCTAAAACAAATTTCGCCCTTGAAATTTCATAACGTACCTTAATCTGCGAAGAATAGGGGATGGCTTGTCCTCATAGCTTCCTCTCGCTCCCATGTGTACTCTTTAATCCCTTTGTGCTTCCAAAGAACTCAGACAAGTAGAATGGCCTTGCCTCGAAGAATCTTATCTCGTTGATCGATAATCCTTACTAGTTTCTCTTCAAATGTGATATCTTCATCAACATGTAGTTCCTTCTAATCAAGAACGTGGGCAGGGTCAGGTTCATACTTCCTCAGCATCGATACATGGAATACGTTATGAACATTGGCGAGTTGAGGCGGTAAGGCTAGACGATATGCCATCTCCCCAACCTTGGCCAGAATCTCAAACGGTCCAATATATCTTGGAGTTAGCTTCCCTTTTTGGCTGAAGCATATCAACGCTCTTCGTGGATGAATCTTCAGGAATACATGGTCTCCTACTTCAAATTGTAGCGGCCTTCGTCGTTGATGTGCATAGCTCTTTTGTCAGCTATGTGCGGTGGCTATCCATTGCTGAATGAGTCTAATCTTCTCGGCGCTCTCTTGCACTAAATTCGGTCAAAGAAGTGCGTTTTCTCCTACTTCAACCCAATAAATTGACGAACGGCACGGTCTTCCGTAGAGGACTTCATATGGTGGCATGCCAATGCTGGATTGATAGCTGTTGTTGTAAGAAAACTCGACCAACAGTAAGTGTTTCTCCCAGTGTCCTTTGAAGTCCATGACGCAGGCTCAAAGCATATCTTCCAGTGTCTGAATTGTACGTTCAGATTGCCCATCAGTCTGCGGGTGAAAGGTGGTGCTGAAGCAAAGCTCCGTTCCTAAGGCGGTTTGCAAACTTTTCCAGAATCGTGAGGTAAAATGTGGATCTCGATCCGGCACGATGGATAGCAGAATTCCATGAAGACGTACGATTTCTCGAATGTACTTCTGACTTAGGGTTTCCAGCTTCTCGGAAGTTCGAACTGGTAGGAAGTGTGCTGATTTGGTGAGGCAATCTACGATTACCCAAATGGAGTCATGTCCTGCTGGCGATCTCGGTAATCCAGAGACAAAATCCATAGTAACGTGTTCCCACTTCCACTGAGGTATCTCCAGGGGTTATAGAGTTCCTCCTGGTCTTTGGTGCTCGGCTTTAACTTGCTGACAAGTAAGGCATTTGGTCACAAAACTTTCTACATTTTTCTTCATTCCATTCCACCAATACTGCCTCTTCAAATCATGATACATCTTTGTCTTTCCGGGATGAACAGCAAAAATTGACTGGTGATGCCCCCTCAGAATATCTCTTCTCAGATTCTCAACATTAGGTACGAAAAGTTATCCTTGGTAGGTCAACTGTCCATGCTTGTTGACTACCCATCCTGCTTTTGATTCTTCCGCAATCAGATGCCTTCGGATAAATTTGGATTCCTGGTCGTACTTTTGGGCTTCCACGACTCGTTGACGAAGATTTGTTGTCGCCACCGTTAAACAAAAACAACTTCCGTCCTCTGACTCTATTGGTTGAAATCAAAATTCGTTGAGCGTTCCCATTATCTTCCATTCCCTTGAGGCCATATTAGCCACTGTGTTCCTTGTTTTTTGGCTAAGGGCGTTGGCCATCACGCTAGCCTTGCTTGGGTGATAGGCTAATGTAAACTGGTAATCCTCTAAATATTCTATCCAGTGATGTTGCCTCATATTAAGATCCTTTTGGGTGAACAGGTACTTCAAACTTTTGTGATCGATAAAAAGCTCGAATCGTTCTCCATAGAGGTAATGTCTCCATAACTTTAGTGCGAACACTACTGCCGCAAGTTCCAGGTCGTGAGTAGGGTAATTCGGCCCATGTGGTTTCAATTGTCTTAACCCGTAAGCTACCACATTGCCGTTCTGCATTAGCACACATCTTAGACCATCCTTTGATGCATCACAATACACCGTATATCTAACCTCTCATTCGGGTATGATAAGGATCGGGGAACTAGTCAATCTCTTTTTGAGCCGTTGGAATGCTGCCTCACACTTTTCATTCCACTCAAACTTCACCCCTTTCTGCGTTAACCTGGTCATTGGGAGTGCCAACTTAGAAAAATCCTAGATAAATCTCCAGTAATGTCCTGCTAATCCAAGGAAACTACGAACTTCAAAAACATTCCGAGGTGACCTCCATTCCAAAACAGCTTTTACTTTGGCAGGGTCCACAGCTATTCCTTTCTTAGACACTATTCCTTTCTTAGACACTACGTGTCCTAGAAATTTCACTCTGTACAACCAGAACTCACACTTACTTGCCTTAGCAAAGAGTTGTGACTCTCTTAACTTCTGCAAGATAATTCTCAGACTCATAAAAGAGTTTATTCATCAAACTCATAAAAACTCCTGGGGCATTGGTTAAACCAAAGGGCATGACTATGGATTCATAATGTCCGTATCGGGTTCTAAAGGTTGTCTTTGGTATATCCTCTTCCTTGACTCGAAGTTGGTGGTATCCGGATCGAAGGTTGATCTTTGAGAAACAAGCTGATCCTCGCAACTGGTCGAAGAGATCATCGATACGAGGTAGGGGGTATCGATTCTTGAATTTTACCTTGTTCAGCAAATGGTAGTCAATACAGAGACGTAGGGTTCCATCCTTCTTCTTGGCGAATAATGCTGGCGCTCCCCATGGTGATGTACTAGGGCGAATAAAACCTTTGCTGAGCAGTTCTTGGAGCTGGATCTTCAATTCTTTTAGTTTAGCGGGTGCCATGCGGTGGGCTGCGATCGAAATCAGTACCGTTCCAGGCTGAAGTTCTATCGTGAACTCGATCTCACGATGTGGGGGTAATCCATGGAGTTCTTCTGGGAATACGTCTTTGTATTCGCACACTACTCGGGGTAACTCGGGGGTTGACGAGATGTTCGTACTAGCAAGTAGACACGTTAATCTCCCTACGAAATTACTCAATTTATTGTCCTTCGCATTACTCGGGGTCAGAATCTCACGTCGTTCTCCTTGGATTCGCACAGTGGTGCCGTCTTTTACTTGCACCCATATCTTCCTTTGTTGGCAGTCAATGATAGCATGGTGTCCCGATAGCTAGTCCATTCCAAGGATTACATCGTAGCCATTGAAATCCATGACTCGTAGGTCGCAGGTCATAGGGGTACTTGTTATTCGTAATGTATAGGCTTTACAGACAGAGTCTACTTGGGTTTGATTTTCTAAGGGTGTTACGACACTTAGGGTTTGTTCTAATACCTCGGGTTCTAAGAGTAGGGACTTCACACAATCTAGAGATATAAAAGAATGGGATGCTCTATAATCAAATAGTACTTTCACTAAGGTGTTGAATAATACGAAAAAACCTTGTATGACTTGGGTGTTCTCTAGTTCTTCTTCTTGTAGTGCAAAGATGCGGCCTCTCATTAATCGATTCCCATTGTTGTTCTTGAGAATTTCAGTCTTCTGTCCATTGCCCAAGTTTCCTTGCGGTCTCTAATTCTTATTGAGCAGTGGTCTTCCTCTTCCATTTTGCTACTGAATAGATAGCCTGGCAACCTAGACTTGTTGCGGGAACCTAGGCTGTTGGGTCTGAGGTTGCCTCCACTGCGGGGGTTGATTGCTCATGTTCCTCCGTGCGAGACGCGGGCACTCATACCTCTTTTGTCCTGGTCGATTGTGCTCAAAGCATACCACAGATGTTGTAGAAAGGTCCCTTGGTCGTCCGTGTTGGTACTCTCGGTAATACGACTTCTTGGGGATAAACGCCTGGTTGCTCCTCACTAGTCCTCTGGATCTGGTACTTCCTTTCTTTTGGTTCCACGTCTTCTTGGAGTAAGCTTGATCCGTCTCGGCTAGCAGGGTCTGCGCGTACTACTTGGGTGTAGGTAGAAAGTTGCAAGCAAATCACCTTTGCTCGGATAGACGGCTCCAAGCCCCATTAGATCTTTCGTGCCTTAGATTCTTCGTCTAGTACAATAGTCGTGGCAAAGCGGCTTAACTCCTCAAAACGGTTTACATACTGCGTCACCGTCTTTGTCCCTTGCTTGAGCTCTAAAAATTCTTGGATTTGCCCTTGACAGAAAGGGGCTGGGAAATATTTCTCCAAGAACAGACTTTCGAATTGTTCCCATGTCAGAGTTGCTACCTCCTGGGTATTGGTGATTAGAGTCCACCAATGATCGGCTTCTCCTTCTAGCAGATGGGCAGCTAAGGCCACTCGATCGGTTTCGTCCTGAACTCCCATTGAGTTAAACAGCTTCTTGACTGCTCTCAACCATTCCTCTGCCTCCCTCGGTTCTACTCCCCCTCAAAATGTCGGGGCTCGTTGCCTCCCTAACTCGATAGAAACCAGGCTCGGTCACGTATGTGCGGGCGGTTAATGCTGGTGGCCAATTCTCGTAGCACTTGAGCTAGTTCCGGTGCCTCATCGTTGGTGGGTCCGTTTGATTGTCAGTGATTAGGTCTTTTACCCGCCATTCTAGAATAAAAGGAAAAGGGTGTTACGATTATAGGAGTTATTTCAGTTCTTAATTGTTTATTATGGGTTGGAATTTTATGGAGTTAGATTAACAATTATAGAACTGCTTATGGAGATTTTGACATTAAAGGTCTATATTTCATTTCAACTCATAGTCAATACAAGTTTGTCAAGTTCACACGGCACACATACAATTTTCAAGTCAAAAGAAAAAGTACAAGGCTTTCACGCTAACACTTAAACAAACAAATGTGGATAGAAATGGAGGACAATCAACTCGCGTTCCCCGGTCGCCACGATAATGTTGTAGCAACGCCACTGCACCTCAACGTGCTAGACGCTATTCGGCCCCATTTGTACTCTGTTGGTTATGGCGATCGGGGTCTCTTGGTACGTCTCTAGATCGTCAAAGTTGATGGCTGGATTGTGCGGGTTGATGATTCCTCTCTCATTTGTCGGCTTTTGGTACTAAATCCACCTTATGGTCAGCTCATCCCCCATTTGCGTCTTAAACCTGAGAGGAAAGTCTAAGCGATAAAGTCTTCGGCTGCACTTTTCAATTACACGTACTGGCCCTAGGTAGCGCGGGAAGGCTTTCAATTTTCTCCACATGCACATGTGCTCCGGATAGATTCGAGCATATACGTAATCTCCCACATGAAAGCCTTGGTACTCGGGACGACTATAGTAAATGGCTGTATCCGTTGCTTCGTCTTCATCAGACTCGGGTCGTGGCGCCTCAAACTGATCGTATGGGAAGTCAATTTCCATTTCTTCTTCTTCGTCGTCGTTCTCGTCTTCTTTGTCATCAACATCGAATTCTTCCTCATTTGGCTCTTCATTCATCTCCATCTCATCACCCTTTTCATCTGCGTTGGCCTGCCATTCTTCCGAAAAAACCCACGCTAAAGGGACGGCATCGATCGGTTCTTGCTCCACTACAGGTATCTCCTCCGGGTCTTCTTCTGGATCTGAATCTTTAGGTTCTAATCCCACCCATGGTTCCCCTGCTGGTTCTGCATCGGACGCCATCCTAAGAAAGAAAGATTGAGAAAATCTTAAGGTAAAGATTTTAATTTGTTAAAATTATACATGATAAATTAATAGTACAGACATTCTACAGAGTTTCTATGCTAGAGAGTTCGTAATCTTCCATTTCCCAAAGCCTAAAGGTTCATTAAATCTAAGCTCTGATACCAAACTGTGACACTCTGTTTCCTGGGTATGTCGGGACATATGTGACTATAAATAAGGGACATATTCTAGCCGAATGTTCATAAATACATAAGATAACTATTACATTATTAACGGTTCAACGATGGTTCAAAATACTTAATAAGTACAATCATTTAGAAAACTTAACAAAAGTTACATAATGTCTGTGGAAAACATGAACAAAAAAGATCAAAAAGAGACGTCCTACGTCTTCAAACTGCGTTGTTGGGGTCGACCTGCTCCTACCACTCTCCCTCTTCTGTAAATTCGTCCCCTTCAATGAACCCGTCTTCCTCAAAAGGTCCATCTTCGTCACCTGTGGCATAAATGCCATAAGCCAGAGCCCAGAAGTAAATTTCCTAAACCTTCTAACAAACTTCCGAAAAGATATTCTACAATACATATCAAATAGAACCCAATGCGAAGTTACAAGCTATTTATCATTTTCAACAGGATGAACATATATAAGAACAAAAGAATAAGTGTGTGATGCAAATGAATACAATGTAGAAGCCCAATCCCCAAGTACTTCCAGAACAATATCATGAATTCCACGCCAGGAATTACAGAGTAGACTTGATGGTATATTGATCACTTCAACCTATCCTAGCCTCGTTGCGAATAGTAAATGCGTCACCGGACGTCATGCCATAGCTGTTTTACTCAATGGCAACGGTGTGGAGGCGAGCTAACTAGTTTTATCCATCCTTATCCGGGCCGACAATCCCCATCTTAACCGCTAGGATGCTTGTTAAGTGTCAATCCAAAATCTAATTAAAGCTAGTGACAAACCCATGGTGCCTAAATCCCCATTTTATAATAAAAAAAAACCTCCAATTCAATATCACATCTGGCAACCAGGGACGCCCTAGACTCACAACCACTAAATAATTGATTTTCATGTCACTTAATCCAATCGAAAGATATGAAGGGAACTCTAATAACCCAAGATGAATTGGAGAAATTCCCATGATGTGCAATATGCCTCTCGTGTACAATTAATCGTTGCCTGGTATGTAAATATGACATGGTACATGGTACAATTTGCTAAAGCATTGAGTATAAGCGTGTGAAACATAACCACAACTTAAGCAATATAGACTCGAACCATTGGTATGAGTTCATCTTTTTAAAAGTATTATTTTCATACACTAATTACCACAAAGTTCATATAAGATTCACATACTTAAGTCTCATAAGTAACACACCATTCAAATACTTAGCAAATTTTAGGTACAAATTTTAATTGCTAGTTTTAAATTTACGACAGCGTTTTGAAATACTTACACATAGATTTAATTTCTGATATTTTATCACCAATTAGATAAAAATATTTTTTATAACTTTCATGCTTATCACTGAGGTCAATTTCTAAAGTAAATAGGTCATTTATTTTATTTTAGTAAAAACAGTTTAGAAATTTACACAGAAACATATAAGAATTGAGCCTCTTTTGGCCACTGTTTTGGGACATCAATTCAAGGGTTATGGCTCTAATTTTTGGTGAGTTGCTAGTTTGAGATATCTCCTACAAGTTTCATGTTTTGAGCTAGAGCAAGTTATTTGTAAAACATTTGAGATTATGGCCAATTTATAGAGAGGGTTCAATCAGCCTAAAAAGGGTCTACAGAGTGTGTTTTTAATAGCAAATGTTTAAAACCTTTGGAGTATCATCCGAGGGTATTTTGGGCTGATTGTTTATGAGTAACTTGCTTAATATGTTAGATACAAATTTCATGTTTACCAGTTATGGATTTGGCTTCTTAAAAGTTAGGTTTAAGGTCTCACAAAAATGTGTGACAGAGAGATCTGTCAGTCACTAAACCTTAATAGTGATTTTGGAAAAGCTTTTGAATTATCAAGATTTCGTATTTTTGGCTCATGTTTGGTGGACAAAAGGATAAATTTGTTCTCTACAAGTTTTGTGTTTTGGCCTAAACTCGGTTCTCATTCTAACTTAATGGTTTTAGGTCTATAACTCAGAGTGGTCAAGATCTGACACTCTTTGGAAAATATGAGATATCTGAAATTCTACTCAACGAAATTACTTCAAAATTTTTTTATAGGAAATATAACTCAAAAATATAGATCTGAACATGAAAATTACTTTAAGAACATTTTTTTACATTTAGTTATGATTATTTAAAGTCGGTGCCAGAAAATGAATAAATCCAGAAAATCAGGCTGCTTAGGGTTTTGGTTGCTTAGCTTGTGTAGTGTGCATTCTTGACGTGTTTTCTTTGCGTGCATGTCTTAAAATCATCTAAATCAAAATTTTAGAATATAGAAAAATCATAAAACTCAAAAACATACTCATACAAGCACATGCAAAGCTTGTCTAAGCACAAACAGTCCCTAAACCACTTTTACAACGCCTTTTTGAGTTATTTTTGTTTCCTTCTTTTAGGGTTGCTTATAGAGATGGATTGAGGGGTATCTTTATGGAGAATATTAGAGGGTTTTAGAGAGTTTACTTATCTTGTTTGAGGCTCAAAATGTTGAAGAGAAGTGGGACTTAGCTTTAAAGCTCACACCTTGAACTCCCTAGCCTCTCCTTCCTTCCTTCCTTCTTTCTTCTTCTCCTCTTCTTCCCTTGAGAACACATAGCAAAATTTTGGGGAACTCTTTCTCTCACCTCTCAGCCGAAATATGAAGGAGAATGGGAAGGCCTAAGGCCTTGTTTTTATAAGGAAAAAAAAAAAAGTAATTATGGCATTAATAAAATTTTTGAATTTATAAATTTACTCATTGGTTGCATGGGGTGGCCATTTCATTT
>JAOTRH010112723.1:0-15243 GCA_034768845.1 Heliamphora exappendiculata
ATCAAAAATTTCAAACATGTGTATAGATTTTAATGATATTTGGTCTCTTTTTGCTCTTGATTGTCTTGAATTGACTACTTGATTGCGATGAGACATCGGACAGGGATGCCTTTGTACTTGATTGTCCTGTATTCGGTTCAATGAGAAGGGCATCGTGGTCCTGTTTCCATGTCTCTGACTGATGATGGTTATTGGAGATCCATTCGGGGATGAAGGGATGCCTTTGACGCGAACTCTTCAGTGGCTTTTCACACAAGCAAGTATTGAAGAGCACCAGGAGCGCAATCAGGTACCCCGTGATTGCCATTCTTGTCCACAAAGACTTCAATGTTAGTGAATGGCCATCGTCAAGTGTTGGTCCAATTGATGGACATGAGGTTCTTCTTGCTGTCCCACATCTTGCGTCCAGATGACTAATCCTCGGCTATTCTTGTCCTATCTGACCTCCATTCTTGCATCTCGGTATCACTTCCTGGCAAACACACATCGGTCAGAATGATTAAGTTGATCCAGATTAAAAGCTAGCAATCAACTTACGCTCATAAACCACAATCAGCAAAAGCAAACATTGAGAATCTAATCAATGGCAGTTGTTGTATTGACACAACACGATAGAACACATTTGAACATTGTGTGTAATCACGATTGCATAGCTCGATTGATTGACAGAGAGATCATTGATTGATTTTGATTTGAATTGTATTGATTTAAACCATGATTTGCTTGATTTGATTGATTGGTTGTTGTTGGATTGATTGGGAATCAGATTGGCCGGGCTCACCACATGGTTAAAAACCAAAAATCGCATCACACGAAAAACATCAAACAGCGTGTGAGTCACAAAACGAACGCCGATCTTGTCGAGCAACCCGAACGCGACCTCATCGGGTTTGGCCAAAAGTTTCGTGATGGCGGAGTCCGAATCCTTAAAGGGCTTAATATCGAACGCGTGCAGAGGAATCGATTCGGTATTGCCGGTCAGACGAATTCCAGACACCGAATCTTTCTCGATAAAATGCCGATAAGGTCGAAAAATCTCTTCCTGAATCTCGAGCGAGAAGTAATTGAACAAATCGTTTTGTAACTGTGAAATCACGTGCATCACACGCAGCAAAGCACAGGCCCAGCGATGCAAACTGTCGGGCGCGCTGTCGGGCATCGAGGCGAGCAAAAGCAGATGCGCAATATCGCCCAATTTCTTAGCATCCGAAACTTCTTCTGGAATGCTCTCGCCATCGACCAAAAGCTGCGTGCGTAAATAGATCACCGCGCGCGAATGCAAGGCCCAAAGTTTCTCGCGATCCGCATCGACCTCAGGATCGTAACCGTAGGTTTTGAGATAAGCGTAAGCTTCGTCTTTGGTGTGCAGACTTAATCGTGGAGTCTCGACCACCGCGCGGCCACCCACCAGTGACCAAAAAACCTCGGGATCGAATTCCATATTGAGTTTCATAACCCAACGGTAGATTTAACCGCCTCGAATTGCAAACAAAGAAGCCGCAGGCCGGCACAATGGAATGAGATTACAAAGTTGACCGTGGTCGTAAAATAAGACACCTTCGGGCCCTTCATCAAAGGGATCTCGCGTGCGCATCTTTTTCGCTCTGTGTTTGCTGATTTTTTCTCTGCCCACTTGGGCCACAGTGGCCGGTCAGCTGCGCGCGACGGTCGATGACATCCTCGATTTCTCCAAGATCGAAGCCGGTGAGGTTCGCCTGGAATCGCTCCCGTTCAACTTGCTCGACACGCTCGAAGCCTCCGCCGCCACGGTGGACCCAAGCGGCGCCGCGATCCGCTTTCTCGACAAGCCGCCCGCCGACCTCCAGCTCCAAGGCGACGCCGCCAAGCTCCGCTACGTCGGGTTCTCCCACTTCGAAGCGGACGAATGTGGCGCGCTGAACGAGTGGCTCGAAGTGGCGCCCGGGGCGGAGGCCGTGTGCAGCCAAGTCGCGGCGATGACATCGGGGGGCGACTTCGCGATCCGTCCGCCGCGTCCGCTGGCCGACCTCGAAGAGCTGTCCCTCGGAAAAAAGAAGGTGCGTTGGCTGGATGCGCCGCATCTCCCGCACAACTGGGAGTGCGGGTACATGTTCGAGTCGACGACGCGCACACTGTTCTGTGGGGACGTCCTCACCCACGGCGGCGATGCCGTGCCGCCGACCACGGATGGCGACGTGCTCGGACCGGCGGAGGCGATGCGCCGAGCCATGCCTTCGAGCTTTGCCATCGAGAAGAACACGTCGACGCTGCTCGAGAAGCTCGCGCGCACCGAACCGACGACGCTCGCCCTGATGCACGGAAGCTCTTTTCGAGGCGACGGCGGCAAGGTGCTCCTCGAGCTCGCTTCGATGCTTCGCGAGTGAATGGTATGTTCGTCCGGGGATGGAGGAGCTCGCTCACGCGATGTTGGTCGAGCACGCCACGCGCGGCGGAGCCCACGCTGCGCGTGCCGAGACCGAGATCTGCCGACGGTTCGCGCCGCGGATCCGGTTGTATGGTCTTCGGCACCTGCGCAACGAAGACCGCGCTCGTGACCTCGTGCAGGCAGTGTTGATGACGACGCTGGAGGCGGTGAGAGCAGGGCGCATCGAAGATCCTTCGAAGCTCGATAGATTCGTGCTCGGCACGTGTCGCAACACCGCGCTTCGCATGCGCGAACGCGACGGGAAACTCGAATTGATGCCGGTCGAAGCACTGGACCGGCCGATCGAGATCGACGTCGAGAGTGTCGACTTGGAGGCGCTCTTCCGCTGCATCGCCGCGCTCGAAGAGAGACCGCGCATCGTCGTGCAGCTGTCGTTCCAAGAAGAGCAGTCCGCAGACGAGATCGCGACGAAGTTGGGTACGTCCGCTGCGAACGTGCGTGTGATGCGCCATCGTGCGGTCGCGGCGCTTCGTACCTGCATCGACAGCAAGGGGGCGGCATGAGCTGCGCAGCGCCGGTCTCCTTCGAAACGCTCGTGGCCTATTGGGCCGGCGATCTCGATGTTCCCGCCGCCGAGGCGGTCGAAGAACATCTCTTCGACTGCGCGACATGCACCGCGAGCGCGGAGCGGGTCGCGGCCGTCACCGAGCGCATGCGCGGAATCCTTCCACCCGTCGTGACGCGGGCCGTCGTCGACTCCTTGCGTGCGCGCGGCCATCGCATCGACGACAACGTGGTCACGCCGGGCTCACGCAGTCGAGTCGTCTTCGACGAGCAAGACTTCATCATCCACCACCTGTCCGGGCTCGCGCTGCACGATGTCGAAAGCGTGGGCGTCACCGTCCGCGTGGCCGAAACGGGCGTCGTGCTTCTCGCCGTGCCGAATGCTCCGTTCGAGCGCGAGACGGGGGAAGTGCTCATCGCTTGTCAGCGGCACTTTGCGGCGTTTCCACCGAACGTCCGATTCGTCGTCGAGAGCATCCCGAAGTCGGGCCCGCCGCGCCGTGCGGAGTACGTCGTCGAGCACGACATGCGAAGCTCACTTCCGTGAAGGCCCCCGCGTCGCGGTCGGAACGCGTGTCTCCGCGCCTGTCAGCGGGGGGTATCGGATCACGCCGCCATCTGCATGCGGTTCAGGCACTTGCGCTCGAAGACCTGCGAGAGGAACGCGGCGACGAAGAGCGAGAGGACGCGGTCCGCGAGGCGGTGAGCCGTCGTCGTCGGGGCCCAGCCCGCGGCGCCGTTCGTGTCGACGATCGGCGAGACGAAGCCCTTCTCGATCATCTCGAACACGACCTCCGACGACTCCGAGGGATCGTAGAGGCGGTTCAGGTGGTACTGCACTTCGGCGCGCGCGTTGTCGATCACGTTCGCGATCGTGTTCGCGTCGATGTGACGGAGCTGCGGGCGCGAGCTCGGCGGCATCGAGTCGACGTCCTGCGCGACGCTCGAGTAAGGGCCGAGGAGCCACATCGCGAGCTGCGCCTTCTCCCAGTACTGCGACTCGTTCATGAACGCTTCGCCAGCTTCCTGGCAATCGTTCGAGAGCTGACGAACCACCATGCGGCGAAGCGCGAACACGGTCGCGTCGGTGGACTCGGAATCAGAATCGACGAGGCCGAAGAAGGGCTGCGTGTTCATGCAGAGGGGGTTTGCAGCGCTCGTACCACGCTGGTTTTTCCCTGCTGGCGCTCAATTTCGGCAGTCGGCTGCCGTTCGATCGCCAAGGCCTTGCCGCGCGCGTGATCGATTGGGGGCAAAGCCCCTGCAAACGCTGTCAGCGCCGTGGCGCTACTGCCAATCCGCCGACAGCGCTCACTGCCACGCGGCGATCTGCGTGGAGAGCTTGCTGTAGAGCGGCGGGATTTTGCCGGAGATCTGGAGCTCCCAGACGTCCCAGAAGTTCTGCTTCGCGCTCGTGACCTGGAACACGGCGCCGTTCGCGATCGTCGGACCGCCCGAATCTCCGCCGCACGTCGAGTGCGATTGGGTCCCCCAGGTAAACGTGAACGAGCGCTTGTTCCCGTCCATTTTCCCCTCGGTTCCCGTCTGCGAGCAGTCGTAGATGCCGTAGCCCCAGATCGTCACGCTCGTTCCCCACCACGGATCTCCGCTCGCGATCGGGATGGGTTCGACGACGGTGATGGGCTCTACGAGGTGCGCCAAGAGCACGTCGCTCGCGCCCGCTTCCTTTCCGTAGCTGATGTAGCCGTCGATCTTCTTCGTCACCCAAGGCGTCCCGTCGGCCTTGTGAATCGTGAAGTCGCCATAGTTTCCGCCCTTGCCGGGCTCTGCCGTCGCGTAGCCGAAGCAATGCGAGGCCGCGAGCACCGTCCGGGGTCCGACGAGCGTAGCCGTGCAGACGCCGACGCTCGTGGGCGAGTTGTACTTCCTCATGCGTCCGACTTGCGGCGTCGCCCAGTCGACGGCGCCGCGCCGGAGCTCGTCTTCTCCCGAGCCCGTCGACTCACCGTCCGTCGAATCCGCTGCACAAGCCACGAGCGAAAGGCCTACGAGGAGAACCGCGAAACGAGCCATGTCGGGTGTGGAGCAAGGTAGGTGCCACACCGACACTGCAGGATTCCGCTGATTCCACGTGTTTGGATGGATCGCTTCGCATCCAAGGTGGGTGATATCCCTCGATCATGCGCCCCGGTCTCCTCCTGGTTCTCTCGATGATGGCGTGCGCGGACAAGCCGGCGGAGACGCCGAAGCCGGTCGATCCCACGCCGGTCGCTCCTTCTCCGTCCGTCACGAAGGACGTCGAGCCGGTGCCCGCCACGCCCCCTCCCGCGAGCGACAACCCGCCGGGAGAGAAGGTTTGTCGGACGGAGAAGTCGAACGGCTCCGCCAACGAGGTCTTCCTCACGTGGGACGGCAACGAAGCGACGGGCACGCTCCGCGAGTACGCGCCGAGCGGGATGGTGCACGATCGCCGCGTCAAAGCGGAGCGTGCAAACGACATCGTCGTCATCGACGACATCCGAGAGCACGACCTCGCCACGCATCTCGCCGTCGTCGCGACCAAAGACGGCAAGAAATTGATGCGGTTGGACGATCAATGGTCGCCCTGTAAGTAGAAAGCTCACCGCGACGACGTGATCACTCCGTGACCGCGACGAAGCCGGACTCTTTCACGACTTGCTGGCCGGGGCCGACGAAGAACGTGACGAGGTCTTTTGCGCGCGGCGAGGCGGACGTGCGGCTGTACACGAAGAGATCGCGCGCGAGAGGATAGGCGCGGGTGCGAATCGTCGTGGCGGACGGCGGAACGGCTTTGCCACCGGCGATCTTCAGCTTCAACGCCTTGTTCGCGCCAGTCTCTCCGAACGTGACGAAGCCGATTGCGTTCGCGTCGCGATGTACGCGATCGGCGACGTCTTCGGTCTTCTTCACGACTTCTGCGCTCTGGACGACGTGGTCGTTCGGCTCGAGCACGTTCGCTTTCAGGACTTCGGCGGAGCCTTGCTGGTCGGGGCGGACGAGCAGATCGATCTTCGCGTGACGTCCGCCGAGCGACGACCAATTCGTGATCTTGCCCGTGAGGATGTCACGCAGCTGCTCGACGGAGATGGCGGCGACGGGATTGTCGGGATTCACGATCACCGCAATTCCGTCGTGGGCAATCACCGTCTGCACGAGCGGCGCGCCCGCGTTCGTCGCCTGGGCAATCTCCACGGGCGAAGCGGGGCGTGAAGAGAACGCAACTTCGATTTCTCCGCGGAGGAGAGCGCCCATGCCAGCCGTGCTGCTCGACGGCTCGAACGAAAATGCGATATCGCTGCGCGTCGCGCCGAGCGCGGCCGCGAGTGGCTGCGCGAGCTCGCCCACCGTCGTCGAGCCGCGGACTTCGAGCATGCTCGGCGCGGGCAGGGCGGGGCGGGAGAGCGCGACATGCGAAAGGGAATGCGGACGATCGACGGCGCGTGCGCGCACCGCAAATCCCGAAACGAGCGCGATCGCGGCGAGGCCGGCCGCAATCGGCACGATCGCGCGTCGACGCTTCGGCGGCGGCTCGGAGACCGGCGCTTTCGAGAAAACGATCGATGGCGCGCTCTCGGGGGGCGCGAGCGCCTTCAGCTTGTCGGCGAGCTCGAGCGCGGAGGCGGGACGCGCCGACGGATCCTTCGATAGGCAACGATCGATCAAGTCGACGACGTCTTTCGGTACGTCCGCACGGAGCGACGACAGCGTGAGGCGGTTCATCGACGTCACGCGCCAAATCACTTCGATGGGATTCGTGCCGTCGAACGGACGTCGTCCCGCGAGCAGCTCGAAGAGGATGACTCCGATCGACCAGATATCGAACGAAGCGGTGGCGGCGCTCGGCGCGTCGAACGACTCCGGCGGCATGTATTGGACCGTGCCGAGGATCGTGCCCGCGCGCGTGTCTTCTCCCGGCGCGACATCCGTGAGTCGTGCGATGCCGAAGTCGAGCACCTTCACGAGCTCCGTACCGTTCGGCTGCCGAACGAGGAACACGTTCGCCGGCTTCAAATCACGATGCACGATGCCGTGCGCGTGCGCCTCGGCGAGGGCGTCGCAGACCTGCGCGATGATTTCCGTCGCGCGCGCGACGGAGAGCGGCCCTTCGCGCAGCAGCAGATCGTGCAAGCTGCATCCTTCGAGATGCTCCATGGCGACGTACGGCGCGCCGTCTTCGATCATGCCGACGTCGAAGACGCGCACGACGTGCTGACCCTTGAGGCTCGCCGCGAGCCGGGCTTCGCGAATCAGGTTCTCCATCGCCTTCGCCTCGAGTGACGCGAGCTTGCGGAGGATCTTGATCGCCACCTTCGTCCCGAGCGCGAGGTGTGTCGTCTCGAGGACCAGGCCCATGCCGCCCTTGCCGATGACGCGTTCGACGCGGTACCGGCCGTCGATGACATCTCCTCTGCGCAGGGTCCGGGACATCGCGTAGGGAGATGTGTGCAAGGCGCGGGCCGAGGTTTTTCGTGCCGAACTACGCGATCGATCGAAGCTCGGACCGCGACCTGGATCATCGGCGATCGCCAGGGCACGGAACGGACACGCGTCACACATCGCGTCGGGGACCGACGTCTCTCACGTGAAGAAGGTCGTCGCGCTCCTCTCTCTGTGGGTCATCGCATGCACGGGGTCGAAGACGACGCCGCGCACCCAGGTCTCGAACGGGTCGACGCTGCCCGCCGCTCCGACGCGCGAGCGAGCACCTCTCGAAGGTCGATGGATCGACGTGCTCGGCGAGGCCGGCGCCGTCGCGATTCCGATCGGAGCACGCGAGCCACGTCCGGTCGTCGTCGCCGTCCACGGCGCGGAAGCGCGTCCTGACTGGACGTGTAGCGACGCCCGCGCGTCGCTCGGTCCGTATCCGTTCATCGTGTGTCCGCACTCCGCGAAGCGATTCGACATCGGCGCGAGCTGGTACTCGGGCGCGAATCTCCGGCTGCAGATCGAGAGGAGCATGGCCGACGTCCGGGCGCGGTTCGGTGACTACGTGTCGAACGACGCGCCGACGTATCTCGGTCATTCGCAGGGAGCGATGCTCGCGCCCGATGCCTTCGCGACGCCGGGGCCGACGAAATTCGCGAATGCGATCTTCTTCGAAGGGCTTCCGAAGGACGCGTGGAAGGCGAAACGCGAGTTGATGGCGTCGGGCATCGATCACCTGCTCCTCGTCAGCGGCCAACCGGGCTGGGCGTCAGGGCACGACCAATTCGCGAAGAGCTTCGCCGATACTCCGATTTCTGCGAGGCACGTGCACCTCGATACTGGGCATTTCTTCAACGAGCAGGTCTACCAGACGATGCGGCGCGAGCGTGCCTTCGTGTGCGGCCCGACGTGCCGTGATTGAGTTCACGGAGTCGACATCATGACGTCATCGAGAGCGCGGTATGGGAGTGCGCATGAAGCGCTTGCCCTTCTTGGTCGTCGGCGGTCTCGTGATGGGCGCGGTCGTGGCCGCGTGCTCGGACGACGGCGCGTCACCCGTCGGTGACCACGTCGACGTCGTCGATTCCGGCACGCCCGATGTCGTCTCTCCCGACGCCTCGCTCACCGGCACTGCCGCCGTACGTATCGTCGCGTTCAACGACTTCCACGGCAACCTCGAGCCGCCTTCGG
This sequence comes from Heliamphora exappendiculata, assembly GCA_034768845.1. NCBI lineage: Eukaryota > Viridiplantae > Streptophyta > Magnoliopsida > Ericales > Sarraceniaceae > Heliamphora > Heliamphora exappendiculata. Next base: position 8,528 of record JAOTRH010112723.1, read on the forward strand.
GATCGAGCTCCGCGGTCATCGTACGGAGCGACGACCCGCTGCTGAAGGATCTCGACGGCGGGATCACCGACGCGGGGAGCGGCAACGTACAGCTCCGCGACCACGCCGGCGGTGCTTCGTACCTCGCGACGCACATCAAACAGCTCCGCGCGGGGCATGCGAACAGCATCGTCGTCTCCGCCGGCGATCTCACGGGCGCGAGCCCGCTCACGTCGAACATCTTCCACGACGAGCCGTCGATTCGCGTGGTCGACTCGATGGGGTTGTCCTTCAACGGCGTCGGCAATCACGAGTTCGATCGCGGCCAGGCCGAGCTCCTGCGCTTGCAAAATGGCGGTTGTCATCCGGACGGCTGTCAGCCCGGCGAGACTTGGACCGGCGCGAAGTTCCACTACCTCGCTGCGAACGTGAACGAGGCGAATCAGCAGACGCTGTTCCGTCCCTACGAGATCGCGACGTTCGAGGGCGAGAAGATTGCGTTCATCGGGATGACGCTCGAAGGCACCGCGGGCATCGTCGCCGCCCAGGGAATCCAGGGGCTCTCGTTCGCGAACGAGGCGAACACGGTGAAGAAGTATCTGCCCGAGATCCAGAAAGAGGGCGCGTCGTCGATCGTCGTGCTCGTGCACCAAGGCGCGATTCCCGTGGCCGGCACCGCGTACGACGGGTGCGGCGCGGAGCAGGACCCGTTTGCCGATCTCGTGAAGGCGATGCCGCCCGAGGTCGACGTCGTGGTGAGTGCGCATACGCACCAGCCCTATATCTGCAATATCGGGTCGACACTGGTCACGAGCGCCGCCTCGTACGGGCGTGTGCTCACGACGATCGACCTCGAGATCGATCACACGACGCACAAGGTCGTGAAGAAGGAGGCGAAGAACATCGTCGTCGATCGCAACGTTGCGAAGGATCCCGACGTGGAAGCGATCGTCCAGAAGTACGTCGCTTCTTCCGCCGTCGTGGGCAATGAAGTCGTCGGTCACATCGCGGGCGACCTGCCGATCGTGCCGAATGCGGCGGGCGAGACGGTAGTGGGCGACGTGATCGCCGACGCGCAGCTCGCGGCCTCGGCGTCGGCGGGCGCCGTCGTCGCGTTCCAGAACATCGGTGGCATTCGCAGCGACTTCGTCTACGACGCACCGAGCAGTGGCGCGGTGACGTTCAAGTCGGCATTCACGGTGCAGCCATTCGGCAACACGCTCACCGTGATGGATCTCACCGGGCAAGACATCAAAGACGCGCTCGAGCAGCAGTTCTCTGGGACGAAGGCGGTGATCATGCAGGTGTCGAGCTCGCTTTCGTACACCTGGTCCGCATCGGGGCCGCCGGGGAGTCATGTCGATGTCGCGAGCATCAAAGTGAATGGCGTCGCGATCGTGCTGGGGCAGACCTATCGGGTCGTCGTGAACAACTTCATGGCGGGCGGCGGGGACGGGCTCTCCGCGTTCACCCGCGGCAAGAACACGGTCACGTCGTCGAGCGACATCGACGCGCTCTTGAGCTGGTTCGAAGCGCACGATCCGCTGACCCCGCCGACCCTGAATCGCATCACGACGGTCCCCTGAAATAACCCCAAAGGGGTGAAGACTTCCATCCGACGGTGCGCAATCATCGGATCGTGCCGACGGCGAGGAAACCCAGCGACGAGACAGAGCGGCTCGCGGCGCTGCGCCGATACGAGGTGATGGACACGCCGCGCGAGCGCGCGTTCGACGAGGTCGTCGAGCTCGCGATGGCGCTCTGCGGAGCGCCGATGGGACTCATCGGGCTCATCGACGAAGATCGGCAATGGTACAAATCCGCGTGCGGCCTCGGCGGGAACACGGAGACGGCGCGCAGCGACACGTTCTGCTCGCACACGATCCTCGAAGACGGTCCGACGCTCGTGGAGGACGCGAGGCTCGATGCACGATTCTCCGATCATCCGAGCGTGGTGTCAGGTGACGTGCGTTTTTACGCGGGCGTGCCGATTCGCTCGTCCGACGGCTTTGCGCTGGGAACGTTGTGCGTGTTCGATTCGAAGCCGCACGAGCTCCCCGCCGACAAGCTGCATGCGTTGACGGTGCTCGCACGCCAGGTCGAAGCGCGGCTCGAGCTTGGACGCGCGGTGCGCGAGATGGCAAAGCTGATGAAGCAGCGCGAGGAGCTCTCCGCGCTGGTCGTGCACGACCTCCGCAATCCGCTCTCTGCCGTGCAGATCCAGCTCGCGCTCCTGATGCGCACGGCGTCGTCGCCCGACCACGTCGCCATCGCGAACGACATCGGCGCATCCGTGAGATCGATTCTCGGCATGACCGACGACGTCTTGCACCTCGCGAAGAGCACGTCGGGTCAGCTCGAGCCGACTTACGAGCCAATCGACCCCGCCGAGCTCATGGCCGACGTCCTGAAGTCCGTCGAGGGCCACGCGAAGCTGCGCAACGTCACGATCGACTGGACGGCGCCCGAGACGATGACGGTGGAAGGCGACCCGAGCCTCCTCCGCCGTGTGATCGAGAATCTCGTCGAAAACGCGATCAAGTACGGCCGCGGACCGTCGCGCACCGGAAAGATCACGATTCGCTTCGCACAGGCGGGCGACAACGTCGACATCACCGTCGCCGACGAAGGCGAAGGCATGACGGAGGAGCAGCGCGGACGCATCTTCGAGCCATTCGTGCAGATCGGCGACTCGGCCGATCGCGCGGGCTTCGGCCTCGGTCTCAGCTCGTGCCGCACGATCGTAGAGGCGCATCACGGACGGATTTGGGCCGAAGAAAACAGGCCGACCGGCACCGTGTTCCGAATCGAGCTACCGCGCTCGCGCCCGTGATCAGATCGCGACGAGGGTGAGCGCGCGCGGGACCTTCGCGATGCGCTTTCCGTCCGACAAGCGTTCGATGCCCGCACCATCGCTCGTGAACAAGTGTCCCGCCGCATCGACGTCGAACGCGGCGACGTTCTTCGCGAGCACTTCTTCTGCTCCGGACGGAAGGCGGCGGACGAGCTCCCACTCCGACGGCGCGCGATTCACCTGTGTCATCGCGTCGTCGACGTCGCCCGCGGCGGCGATGTTCTGACGCTCGAGCAGCTTCCGCGCGTCCATGTTGCGCGCCTTCACGTTGCCGGCGTTCGCGAGCGGCTTTCCCGCATATCGCTGCGAAAAGAAATCGAGATATCGGAATCCCGCATAGGCAAGACGAAACGGCATGAGCAATCCGTCTTTCACGTGCGCGGCCACGTCGGGACCTTCCGGCAATCCTCGATACGGACGGCGCATCACATAGAGCGTGCCGTCGAGCGTCATCCGCGGGGTGAGGTAGTCGTGCTCGGGGCTCGAGAGAATCGTCTTCATCGCGCCGCTCTCGGCGTCGAGCAAATTGATCTCGGTCGGCGCGAACCCCGCCATCGCGCCCGTTGCGTCGCGGCCGATGCCCGTCGATTGGAACACGAGCTGATGTCGACCTTCCGTCGCATCGCGCGCGACGGGCACCCACGATGGCGCGTCGTCGATCGTGTCGCCGTCGGTGACGAGCTGGTGATCGCCGCCGTCGTCACGCATCACGGCGATGTTGCGGGACCCGGTCTTGCGATTGTCGCGCGTGAACGCGAGGACGCAATGGTCGTCACTCGACGCGATCGAAGCGATGTCGCCATTCGTATCGTGCACGAGGCGCTGTTCTTCGCGCGAGCCGAGGTCGAGCGCGAAGAGACCGCTCACGGTGCCTGTCGAGATCGCATAGAGGATCTCGCCGCGCTTGCGACCTTTCGAGAGCGCGGTGAACGCGGCCGGCGAACGCGTGCCTTGGTCGTCCCACAACGCGGCCGCACCCATGAAGCGCGCGCCCGTGCCCTGCGTCTTCCACGCCGTCTTTCGCTCGATGCTCGCTTCGCGACGATGCACGCCTTCGACATACGGGCTCGTCACGGAATCGGAGCTGCCGTCCTCGGCGATGACGTGGACCTGGCGATCGGCGAGGACAGCGAGACGAAGCGAAGACATGGGCGGCAAATGGCTCATACGCGAACCAGCCGCCACTTATTTCCTCCTTTTTTGCTAAGGATCCACCGCCGATGCCCGAGCTCGCCGAAGTCGAGACAGTGTGCCGATTGATGCGTCGTTGCCTCGAGGGAAAGAGGATCACGAACGTCGAGGTCGTGTCCGATCCGCTCGTGTTCTCCAAACAATCGAAGCGCAACATCGAAGAGGCATTCGAGGGTCGTGTCGTGCGCGCGATCGGGCGGCGCGGCAAGACGTTCTGGATTTCGATGAAGGGCCCGGGGCCCACCGTGTACGGCCACCTCGGGATGAGCGGGTGGATTCGTGAAGTCGGGAAAGAGGGCGTGCGCCTGCAAGGCCATGGCGACGCGCCGTTCGACGACGAGACAGGTCGTCCGCGATTCTTGAAGTTGCTCCTCGAGGTGCGCGGCGGCCACGGAATCGCGTTCACCGATCCGCGCCGTCTCGGTCGCATGTGGCTCGGCGAAGAGCCAGAGACGGAGCCGAGAATGAAACGCCTCGGGCGCGACGCGTTCGACGACCTGCCGAAGGTCGACGAGCTGATGAAGATGTTCGGTCGCCGCCACATCGCGATCAAGGCGGTTCTGCTCGATCAGAGCGTGCTCGCGGGAATCGGCAATTGGCTCGCCGACGAAGTGCTCTATCAATCCAGAATAGCGCCGCAACGAATCGCGGCGGAATTGGACAAAACGCGTGTCGCCGCGCTCCGGCGCGCGATCGTGTCGGTGCTCGCACACGCTGTCGAAGTGGGTGCGGACTCGGAGCGATTTCCGAAGACCTGGCTGTTCGATCACCGCTGGGGCGGCTCGCGTGGGTCGCAACGGATCGGACGCCACGCGATTCGCCGTGAGGAGGTCGGGGGACGCACGACGGCGTGGGTCCCCACCGTGCAGAAGTAGGTCAGAACGAGCGATCCAAGCGCACGGCGACGAGATGCAGTCCGCTCTCGTGGCGCGAGCTCGAACGAACGGCGCCTTCTGCTTCGAGCATCTCACCGTCGACGAGCGCGACGAGCGAAACGCGGGCACCCACCGCCGCGGGACGCGCGGAGAGCAGCTGCATTTCGTTCGAGGAGACGTCGGAAGCAACGGCATCGACGAGCGCGCCGTCCACCATCCCGGTCACGCGAATCAACGAGGAGCGAGCCATGTCGACCCGTCGTGCAAGGCGAAGGCCACACGCGGTTTCGCGTATTTCCCCGCCGCGCACCTCGCAAAAAGACATTTATCGGCCCTGCGTCGGCCAATTTTTGCGCGGCGCTCGTGTGCGCATCACTGCGCGCCTTCGGTCGCGCCCGCGGTGCATCCCGTTTGCGGGCGCGCGTTGCCGCGGGCGTCGGTTGCGGGACAGCTCGTACCCTTGCCGAGCGCGGGGCTCGCCGCGCCCACGAGCACGGTGGGCACGGGGCCGCCGTGATCGCCGAGCGTACCGAGGAGCGGATCGGCGAGCTGGATGCCGGGCGCACACAGCGCGTCGTTGCCGCCGCCGTTCGTGTGCGTCGACGGGAACTGGAAGTTGCCGGACCCGGTGACGCTGCCGACCTGACACTGCATCGGCGCGCCGGGGTTCTTTGCGGTGTTGTTCGAGAACAGCGTGTTCTGGATCGTGAGCTTCGGAGAGCCGAAGATGGCGGCGGCGAAATCGTTGTCGTCGTCGCACGCGTTGTTCGCAAACGTGCAGTTCTGCAGCTTGCCGTCGCCGCCGAAAAGCGCGAGCGTCGCGCCCACGCCCTCCGTGGAACGATTGCCGAAGAACGTGTCGTTCGTGAAGTCGAACGTCGTGCCGTCCGCCTGGATCGTGCCAATCCCTTTTGCGTAGTTGTTGGAAAAGGTCGAGGCCGTGATCGTCAGCGTCGAATTGTGGAAATAGAGCGCGCCCGCGCCGTCGCCGTGATTGCCATCGAACACGCAGCGATCGATCACGGTCGTCTGCTTCGCGAGGTCGGGCGTGCGTGCCATCGCGCCGCCGAGCGCGCCCGTACCCGAGACGTTGTTCACGAACGCGACGCCGCAGAACGTGTGGGTCAGGTCCGAGCCACCATCCATGCCGATCGCGCCGGAATTGCCACCGCTGCCCACTTGGTGCTGATTCGTCTTCGCGACGACGGAGCACTTGCCGGCGTCGTCGCTGTTCGCGCCGAATCCGAGCGCCGCGTTCCCTTCGAAGCGACTGTTGTAGACGTCGAGATCGGAGTTGAGAGACCCGATGGCGCCGCCGTTCGACCCCGAGTTGTTGAGGAACGTCGAGCCGACGATGACGACGCCGAGCGCGCCGCTCACGTAGATCGCGCCGCCGCCGATGTCGGGTCCGACCTTCTCCGCTTCGTTGTTCACGAACGTGGAGTCGATGACGTGCAGGAAGCCGTCGCGGAGCTGAATCGCTCGGGCGCCCAGATCATGGAGGCCATCGAGCAGATTCGGAAGGGAGCCGAAGTGCAGTCGGCGGGTACCGCGGAGGCGGCCGCCGCCATCACCCAGATCGAACAAGGCCTCGAGCTGGCCCAGGAGCGCGCCAAGGTCGGCGCGAGCAAAGTGGGGGCCATTCGGAGCCTACTCGATGCAAACAAAGCGGCCGTCGATACCCTCATCGATGGAATCTCGGCGTCGGCGTCGGCTTCCAAAATGAGTATCAAACAAATCAAAGACCTCGAGCTGGTCTCGCGCCGGATCGACAAGATCGTGGACGCCATCACTACCGTCTCGATCCAGACGAACAT
>JAOTRH010112744.1:0-15241 GCA_034768845.1 Heliamphora exappendiculata
AGAGAGAGAGAGAGAGAGAGAGAGAGGATAAATTACATTTAGATCATTGCGTACTTTGAATATATCATTGTCTTTTTTTTTGCTTTCGAAAATATTACTGCACTCTCTTACTTTATAAAATGTGTAACAATTTATCTATTTTGTTAGTCAGTCGTTTGTTGACCCAACGAAAAAACATGATTTCATAAAAAACAGAAAGATTCTTGAACATATTGCAACTATAAAACATGGAGCTAGGTTTTTTGGGTTCATATGAGTAAAACAAGTTTCGCAAAAATTGTGAGAATTTCTTGAAAATGGTGGATTTATATTGTTGTGAATTTTAAATCAAGACTCGATTAAATTCAACCCATAAGTCACATCGTTAAAGAACGTAATCTATTCACAAATGGATCACAACCAAGAATAAGAATAACCAATCAACCAAGATATACACACACAAGTTTTACGTGGTTCGACAATGGTACCTATGTTCACAGGCTCACACTTTTACTATTAATCAATAGAATGTGGTTACAAATGCTTAGGGACTTCAGAGAGAACTTTAGAATGCACAAACAAGGTTTAACACACATTGACAATGCAAATCCTATGCGTCAATTAAAAATACAGTTTTCACACAGACTGATTGATCGGTCTTTGAATCGATCGATTGGTCAACCCTGACCCTCAGTTCTTGTTGTAGACAGACAGAGATACAGAGAACTGCACTTGATCGATCGATTGATATTCACTACTGATCAATCGGTTTATTCCAAAGAAGGATTTTTTTTCACCTTTAACAGTCTCCCACTTGAAGTAAATCCACTTCAAGTCTTTTACAACTCAAAAATCGACTTCTGTCACCTTAGAACACAAGTTAACCAATTCCTGTGTGAGCCAACCCCTTGTCTTCTAAACCTGAAGACTAACAGAAGCTGAACTGTCCCTCAAATTCTCCGCTGTCACAATCTTTGTGAATATATCTGCAGAATTTTCATTCGTTTGAACTTTCTCTTGATTGAACTACCCTTCTTCCAATTGAGACCGAATAAAGTGATACTTTATATCAATATGTTTGGTCATTGAATGAAATACCGAGTTCTTTACCAAGTGTGTAGCACTCTGACTGTCGCTATACAATTGACATTTGTCATGATCTCTTCCCAATTCTTTCAAGGAACTCTTTAGCTAAATCAGCTTTTTACATGCTTTAGTGGCTGCGACATATTCTGCCTCGGTGGTAGAGATTGTTACTATTTTCTGCAACTTGAAAACCCAACTTACCGCTACATTGCCCAGGGTAAACACATATCTTATTATACTCTTCCTGCTATCGATGTCCCTAGCTAGGTCCATGAACCATTTCAGCTGAATTTCTGAACTCTCATAACACAAAGCATACTCAGTGGTACATCTGACATACCTCAGAATCCACTTCACTACTTTCCAGTGTTCCTTGCCTGGATTTAATATGAACTTGCTCACTACGCCCATTGCATAGGCTATGTTCGGCCTCATATACGTCATGGCATACATCAAACTACCTACAGCTGACGCGTACGGTACCTTTGCCATGTAATTCATTTCCACTTCTGTGACAGCTCTCTATTCCTTTGAAAGTCTAAAGTGACTTTCCAAAAGTGTGCTAATAGGCTTAGCACCTTTCATGTTGAAATGTTGCAAGACCTTTTCAACATACTCTGACTGTGAGAGTTTTAACTTCCGACTCTTCTTATCCCTACTAATCCTCATTCCAAGTATCCGTTTGGCTTTTCCTAAATCTTTCATAGCAAATTTCTAGGACAACTGTGTCTTAAGATTTGAAGTCTCATCTATACTGGATCCTGTAATCAGTATGTCATCTACATACAGAAGGAGAATTACATACGAGTTGGCAAACCTCTTGATATAGCAGCAATGGTCATCATGGCATCTGCTGAACCCTGTGTCTGCCATAAAGTCGTCAAACTGCTTATCCCATTGCCTGGGTGCCTGTTTAAGCCTATACAAGCTCTTCTTTAGTCTGCACACCATTTTCTCCTTCCTTTTAGCCGAGTATTCTTGTGGCTACCGCATGTAGATCTCTTCCTCAGGTCACCGTGGAGAAACGTTGTCTTGACATCTAACTGCTCCAGATGCAAGTCTTCTGTAGCCACAATACTCAAAACTGTTCTGATGGTGGATATCTTCACCACTGGTGAAAATATCTTTGTGTACTCAATTCCTGGCTTTTGCTGAATCTAGTATCTATGACTCCAACAGAAAATTAAAATATGAGAAAATTGAAAGCACATCTCCGTTTACCTCACTATCTGACGACATTTTGGCCAAACTGACAGATTCTATAAGTGCTTTTCCTTTCTTCTTTTCCTCAAGATGCTGCTTCAATTATTGGCATTGGCTCTTGAAGTGGCCAATTTTATGGTAATAGAAGCATTCAACATATTTCTTTGCACGTGACTTAGACCGAGATCTGCCACTACCGGAACCCTGTTCACCCGTTCTACTCCTTATTCTGTTTGACTCAGACTTAGCCACTAGCACACCTTCTGCATCAAATTCACTATCCCTATTCATCTTCTCATGCGATAAAAGAGCCCCAATGAACTCTGCTAACTCTAAAGTGTCATTCTCGTACATCAAAGTAGTCACTAGATGATCATAAGACGCCAAAAGCGATGCTAGGATGAGGATCACCTTATTCTCATCATTAATCTTTACTCTAAACCCGGATAACTGTGTGATGATCATATTATACGTATTTAGATGTTCCAAAAGATTTGTACCATCTTTCATCTGCAGTTCATACAGTTATTTTCTTCACGTACAATTTGTTGGCTGGGTTCTTCTTCATGTAGAGACCTTCCAGCTTCTGTTAGACCTTGTGCGCTGCATGTCTCCACATCAAGCACGCTGTGAATAACCTTATTTCTTAAATTCAACCGAATTGAACTCGCGGCCTTACAATTAAGATGATCCAAATCGTCATCGGTCATCTTCTCTAGTTTATTCACCTTGCTCACCTTGCTGAGTAATGCCTTGGATACCCCTTATTAGATCAATAGATCCTTCATTCGCCTTTGCCACATGGAGAAGTTATTCTTGTCTGTAAACTTTTCAATTTTGTATCTGACGTTCATCATCTTCACTGCGATCGAGTGATTAAGCCAATAACAAATACTCTGATACCAATTGATGGGATTTTAGGGCACAAATCTCCTAATGCAGCAGAAACAAGAACGTAAATTTTAATACACACAAAGTAAGTAAAGAACAAGAACACGAATATACATGGTTCGGCTGATTGCCTACCTCCACGAGAAAGAAAAACAATCCACTACATGATAATATGAAATATAAGTTTCACTCTTTCATTCACACAATATCTATGGCCTCAAATTAAGCCACTTTCTCTCTCTCTCTCTCTCTCTCTCTCTATTCTCTCTAGCATCTCTACTGAGCCATCTCAAGTGTTTAAATGACATTAGAGTTTATAAGAAACGTAAAACCCTTATATATACAGTCCCTAGGTCAAAACTTAATTCTAGCCGTCGCGCAAAAAATTGCTGCTACACCCAAACCAATCGATCCGTCTTTTAGATCGATCGATTCGTATTGAACAGGTCTCAGTCTCTCTGTCTTCTGTAGAGATTCTGCGCTTATATCGACTCACTTTTCAGCCTTTCAATGCTGTCAAGATGTCCTACTCAGCATAAGTACTAAAATTCGAGACATCAAACTTAACAAAATAGATTGGCTTTGAAATTAATCACCCACTTATTCATTTACTATGTTCTACCTGTTTTAGGTACATGACCATTGCCATTTGCAAAATCAAAATCAACCGAACCTATAGCCTATAGGCTATTGTGGTAGCCCTTCATATTAGTCAACAACCATAAGTTTTGCCGAAGTCTATTTTGCCTTCCACGCCCATCTCCATTACCAAAGTATTTTATTTTTATTTTTAAACTTTGAAATATCATAGTTTTTAATCAACATGCTTGTTTTTAATTGTGTCAATTTTATGAAAAAAATTTATCAGCTTATGTATGTTCGATCTACTACATACACTTAGATTGCATAGAACCGAGTCTCCTAAAACCATAGAATTTTTGTGCATGTGAAAGAAGAATTGGACTTAAATTTCAACTTTTCTTTGACGGATGATGTGAGGGCGGTGTACCCCTGTCCTCAAGAGACTTGGCTTTCGAATATGTTTTTATGATTAAATTCATTTATTACTTAAAATTTATTGAGTTTGCTATTCATATAAAAAAATTGTTCTAATATCTATAGTTATGTGATCAAAAAATATTTAACTATATTTTAAAAAACATATATTTATTATTTATTTATTTGTAAGTAAATATAATCTACCTATGTAGCTACGTATATCAGATTAATTTTTTTTATATAAATAACAAATTTGAAGAGTCAATATAATAAATAAACTCAATCATAAAATATATTTAGGAGGTGAACCCTTAGAAGGGATAACTGTGTATTGTTCCTAAAGGACACCGCGTGCACCCTCGCCCCTTCTTTTAAGCGTGGTAGGTTGCATGTTGCCATTTGCCAAAAAAGGAAAATGCACCGAATTGGAAAACATTGGAAACAAGATTATGCACTGAATGGCCAAAATGAATGCAAGTTACCGAAAAGAAAGCTAGCTACATAGCTTTAAAAGAGAAGAGGTCTATGTTTTAGTATATTTTTCAAATTAATAAAAAATAAGTTAATTTTAGTAAAAAATATTTTTTATTTTTTTATAGCAAAAAATATTTTTTATTCTTACCATCCAACTACTATCACCACCAATAACACCACCATTCTACTACCCTAGAGGCGTAGAAAAAGCCCATGACTCGCGGGTGGACTGAGGCCCATTACTGTGCAGATCCAGCCCAGCCCTAGTTTGTAGTCCTCAACCTTGGGTTTGAGCCTCCATTCTTTAGGCCGTGGGTCGAATCGGCTCAAGGCCTGATGCCCAAATAATTAGCCGTTGGGCCCTGCCCGGACGCTTTCAACAGTCAAAAATTCAAACGAACGGCTCGGACCACTACAATTTAGAAATGAAGGCCCGAGATTAAGTGTCTGTTGGGGCCGGCCCGGCCCGAGCTCGGCCCAACGGCTAGTTTTTACTTTTTTTTTTATAGAAAAGTATATATTATTGCTATAAATAGGCTCCCTCTATTCTCTCTAATTTTATTCAAAAATCTCTCTACTCTTTTTACTCTCTACTATCTAATTAATTGGTAAATTAGCGATATTTGGATTCGGTGCAACTGTTATCGAATCAAAGAGTGAAGATCAAAAATCAAGATCAATATCAAAACACAAATCGATCGAGATCAAGATTACAGATCGGAGTTTCTTAATTTAGTTTCCTATATTTTTTGCAATTTAATTTATTTTTTTTATAATATTTAATTTATTTGAATACATTTTTTAAAATTCTAATTAACTTCTTAAAAAAATTAAATTTTACTTCATTTTCAAAATTTAATTTTAAGTTACTTTTTCTATTCTCTCTACTCTCTACTCTTTAATTTTATTTCGCTTTAAAATTTTATGATTTTTTATTTTATTTATGCATCTAATATATTTTTCGTTGATGAAGAAGAAGATATTTTTATATTTTCACGTAATGGTTCTAATCTCACCCCCTTGCTCCTATTTCTAATTCACTCACTTGTTCATCAACATCTACTGCTGCATCTGGATCTATAGGTTCATCTTGCAAAAAAAAAATTCAAATATGTGAATTTTTTTTGAAAAACCATTTGAAAAAAATACTGATGGCACCGTAACTGTTAAAGCAAAATACACAATTTATAATAAATTACTTTCGGATAAACATCAAGTGGCACTAAACACTTACGTAGACATTCTGATAGTCACATAAAAAAATGAACATTTTAATCTCACTACACAAATGCAGATATGTAAGGGGTTCAACTGGTAATATTACTAATTTTTTCTTTGCTGATTATATAATAAAATAAGAACAACTATTTTCAATGAGTGAACAACCGATATTTGAATATATGATATAAGACGAATTTTCTCCTCAATTTCAATGTTTTTTCTAGAAATAATACTAGAAATAGAATTTTACAATGATTTGATGAAATTAAAATCGAGTTGATAGATTTATTTACAAATCTAAATTTATTTTTTTTTAACTTTTGATTTATGAACTGCTAGAAATGCTATAGAATATCAATGTATTACAGCACATTTTATAAATAATAATTAAAATTTATGTAAATTTTTTTTATTTAAAAGTATAGAATTTTTTTATACCGGCCATTCTTTAGATGTAGTTATTAGATAAGAATTAATTTTGTGGGGTATTACATCAAAAATATTTTTTATTATTTTAGATAATATTTCTTATAATAATGAATGTATTAGTTATTTAAAACGTAATTTACAGCCTCCATTATCTAATTCTTTATTTCGTGTTCGTTGTTCGGCATATATTTTAAATTTAATTGTTAAAGAAACACTTAAATATTACAATAGATCTCTTGAACAAATTAGGTTGCAATAAAATGTATAAATAGTAGTGTCAAAAGAGTTGATATGTATAGAAAAATATGTTAATAAGAAAATATAAAATATAAAAAATTACAATATGATGTAGAAACTAGATGAAACTCGACATATAATATGTTACAACTAGTAGTAAAATAAAAAAAATTAATTGATTTATTTTTTAAAATGAATATGGAAACTCATTTTACTCTATCAATGTATAGTATTCGGATAATTTAAATATATATAAAAAAATTTATAAAGTTCTTGATCAAGTAATAAAATTATTTTTTTATATTTACACTACTACTACTCCTTTAGTTTTACTGCAATTGAAAAAAATTATTACAATATTTGATGAATTTTTAATTAATGTAAATTATTATCAGATGATATTTAGTATGAAAGATAAATTTGATAAATATTATAATAAAATAATACATATTTTTAAAATAACTTCTATACTAGATTCTAGGAGTAAAAATATTAATTTATAATATTTTTTAAAACTATTTATGGCAATGCAAACTAATTTGAAGTAATAAATGAAATACTTAAAAATTTATATAATGAATATAAAACTCATATAATAATTCAATCAAAACAACCCGCAATTAGAATTTCATCTCGAAGTCATAACGATAATTAGTCTATAATAAAAATTAAAAGATTTTCTGATATTTATGGTAGTTCTATAACAAAATTTTAACGTTATTTTGATACTGTAAAAAATTTAGATAAAAATAATTTTAATATTTTAGAGTATTGAAACAACATAAGATATCGTGGCCAGTATTATCCACGATAGCTCATGATTTACTTGAAGTTTCTGTATCTACAGTTGTTTTGGAGACAACGTTTAGTGCAAGTGAAATAGGTGCTGAACGGCTATAGATCCAGACTAACTTTGGAGATAGTGCAAGTTTTAATAATTACACGCGACACAATTTACGCAGCAAAAATGTGTCAAGAAATGGATGAGAATGAAAGACTAGAAACTAACTTAAAAAATATAACCTGTGAAACACTTGAATAATTATCATACTCAGACTAATTTTTTACTTTATTTTTTGCATATGTAAATGTTATTTTTTTACATTTATAATTTTACAAATTTTACATTTCATTTGTAATGTATTTTAAGTTGAGAATGATGCAAATAATTATTAGGCTTGTATGTGTCAATGTAGCTGGGATGTACTTGACTTATAGTGAAGTAATTTTTTTTATTTTTTAAAAATGTACAATACACTTATAATGTGTAAAGTGTAATATAATTGTTAAAATTTGATTTTTTATTAATAAAATTTATATTACATTTTATTATTTCAATTGTTTAAATTTATTGCATTTAATTGTTAAACTTATAAGTTATAATAAATTAATAAACTTATAATAATATAAATTATAAACTTATCAATTAATAATAAATTTATAGTAAATTAATAAACAAATAAAGTATAAACTTATATAATAAACTAATAAGTTATAGAGAAATTTAAGCAAAAATTCTTTTATCAACTGATAACATAGTTTTATCCTATAACTTCTTTTTTTTTTCCAGAGATTTAGTCATATACAATAACTAATTGAAAAAAATGTTCTCAATATTCTATTTTTACACACCACTTAAATCAACAACATATATATATATATATATATATAGCATAATTTGAAATCTTTTTAAATTTTTTTTGAAGATAGCGTATTTCTTAAATGAAGTAAAACTGATACAAATCTGATACATCGTTAACGAACTGATAAATTTTATACAAAACTGATACATGAACAGTTCCCGCAAATACAATATCAAGCAAATGTATCAGTTAAGCAGAAGAACTGATACAAATGTATAAAAACTGATACATTGATACATAATTGATACATAATTGACACATTTATTATAGAACTGATATATGAATAGTTCAATAATATTTCGTATTGAATGTATAGTTCGGGAGAAAGAAGATTCTAAAAATACAATGTTAACCAAATGTATCATTTATGCAGAAATACAAGTTTGTATGTATGCATGCATCATTTTATATACTTATCGTCTCAGAAAAATAATGATACATTAATCATTTACAAGTCCTATAAGTGATACTCATCAACCACTCAAACATCCATATACACTAATAAATGTATAAATTACGCAGTTCCAAACACAAAATCATTCTCCAACAATGTACTCAACGAATCGATCAACCTCTCAATTCGATCGATTTCAATTCGTCGGCGGATCGTCCTCTTCTTCTCCTCAAGAGATTCGGATTGAGATCAGAAATCTCAAATTCGGCAGAGATGGCGGCAGCAGCAGTGCGGCTATTGATCCGATCTCGCGAACAGATCTGGCACAGCAAGTGTGTCGGGGTTGCCGGCGATGGTGATGGCGATGGCGCGGAAGGTGGTTGGCATCGGCATCGGAGGGGTGACCGACGGCGTGGCATGGCGTGCGGTGTCGAGGGTCGGTGGTCATTGGTCGGTGGTGGCGATGTGCTGATCGCGAGTGGTGAGTTGCACACAGAGAGAGAGAGAGAGAGAGAGAGAGAGAGAGAGAAGTTTATATAATCATAATTAGTTATAGTAATAGAATATTAGACAAAATTCAAACTTTTTTTATTTAACCTTTTTAATAGTGATAAATTAGTCATAAAATTTTATTCTTATTTATGATGAAATTAAAATTAGTAAAATAAATATAATAAGATTAAAATTATTATGATGTCTAAAATTAGGACTAATCTTTAAATTTCTCTAAGTTAAACTCATACTAAATAATTAACTAGTAAAATAATAATAATACATTATAAACTTATAATAATATAAACTATAATAAACCAGTTAAATAACTAATAAACTAGTCAATTTACTATAAACTAACAAATTTATTATAAACTAATATATTATATTATAAATTATAAATTAATAAGTTTATTATAAACCAATAAGTTTATAGTTTATAATTTATAATTTAATAAGTAATAAAATAATAAATTTATATTTAGATAATATAATAAACTAGTAACTAGTTTATAGTTTAACTTAAAAACTTATTATTATAAGTTTAATACTTTTGTTTATAAAATAAAAACTAATAAATTATTAGTTACAAACTTATACAATATAATAAATTTTAAATTTATAATTTTTAAGTTAACACATTAACTACTACTAATAAAGTAGTAAACTAATAATATATTATAAATTTATAAATTAAATAACTATAAAAGTAATAAAAATACAAATTAAACAAAAAAATCTCAAAAAAATCCAAGGCCCGCATAAGGCTCGCCCAAAGCTTGGGCCCTAGGCTCAAGCCCAAGGTCAGTACCCCGAGGGCTTGAGCCAACCCCCTGACAAAAGCCTGATTTGACTTAAAAATTTGACGTGAGCTCGCCGGGCCCAGACCAAGTCGAGCCGGGCCTAAATTACACCCCTGTACCATCACTACCATCATTCCATCACCACTATTACCCCACCACTGCCTCTATCAACGGTCTGGGGTTGATGGATTAGTGGTGTTAAGGGTCGAGGTGTTTAGGAGTTCCTTTTGTTAGGGTTAAAGTTTGGGTGGTTTGGCTTTTAGGGGTCTAAGGTCTGGAGGTCGGGGTGAGGGTCCGGAGTTAGAGCCCAAGGGTCGTAGGTTGTTGTCAAGTTTTAGAATCTAGGCTCAGGGATCGGGGTGAGGGTCGAGAGTAAAGGGCCAAGGGCCATTGGTTGGTGTTGGGTTTTGGAATCTAGGCACAAAGGCCGATGGTTGGGCTTTAGAATTCAGTGGTCGAGGGTTCGGGGGTTAGTGATCAGGGTGTTTGTGGGTTGAGGACCTAGGGGTACATGGGTCGAGGGCTTGGGGTCTGGGGATTGAGGGCCGGGGTTTAAGGTTCAAGGTCGGGGGCTCGGGATGAAATAATGTCTCTTTTTGATGTAGCCCTTCCTCTAAGAGGTTGTTGTGTAACAAATGATGTCTAGTGGAACCATCTGGGGTCTAGGGGCAAGCGCTTTGAGTTCGAAGGTTGGCGGTCAGGGGTTGGGTTTATGGTTCATGACTATAGGGGTAAGGGATCCAGGGATTAGGAATTTGGGGGCCCAAGCTTGGGGTTCAAGGATAGAGGGCCCAAGTTTGAGGGTTTGGGGGTTGGGGTTGGGTTTTAGGGTTCGTCAATTTGGGAGTCAAAGGTATGGTGGCCTTGCATTCGAGGGTTGTGGGTCGAGGGCCCAGGGTCCAGGGGTCTGGGTGAGGGCTGAAATTTAGGGGCTAGGGGCTGTAGGTTGGTGTCTGATTTTTAAGTCTAAGCTTATGAACCAAGTGTCGGGGTTCAAGATTCAAGGGTTAGGGGTTCGAGAATTGAGGACTGGGGGTCTAGTAGTCAAGGGTCGGGGGTTAGGGATTTGGGGGTCGGGGCCTAAGGGTCGAGGTTTAATGGTAAGGAGCTGGAGGTTAGATTCTAGAATCCAAGGTCTAAGGGTCGAGTTCGAAGGTTCGGGGATTTGGGGATCGAGAGTCAAGGGACAGGGTTGGGGGTCGGTGGTCTTTGGGCCAAGGTGAAGGGTCGTGGTTTGGAGATCTCCACCACCATCGTTACCATTGCTTCCACCACTACCACTATCATTAATTCTAATACTACCACATTTACCAACATTATTATTTTTAAAGTTGCAACCAAATATGTAAAAATTATTATTTATAAGATATATTTTTAATATAGAAACTGATCGATACGTAAAAGTACTGATCAAATTCTACAAAGTATGCTTTACTAAGTTTCGATTATCAGTTTACTAATATGTTTTAATAGTGTTTTAGTGTTAGAATATGAAGAAGCAAGATGATGGAAAATGGTCTAAAATGGATCAAAAGCTGTCAAAGGTCAACAATTCCAACGTGGAAGTCAAAAGGATCAAAATAACGTTGTTCTGGTTAGATCTCGGGACCCGATGACCCGGCACCATGAGTGGTAATACCTCAAGGTTCAAGAAATTTGGTAAAAAGGTTCAACGGTGAAAAAAATAAAGTTTTAAAAGAAGTTTGGCAAAAATATGCGAAAAATGTATGAAAAAATTGACATATCTTCATTATTTTGGTCATAACTTTTTTACAAAATGAATTTTGATATGAAGCTAAGACCATTTGAAAGTAGACTTTTGGAGCTTCAATTTGGACATAAGAATGACCATATTCAGAGTTCGGATGCAGGAGTTATACTCGTTTGAAGTCGGGACAACAATGCAGCTGCGTTTTTACGAAATTGCGTCTGCATGGAAATATGGGCGCCTGGATGAAAAAGTTACTATTGAAAAAGTGTTCGAATGGAATGGGAACTATTTGGATGGAACGAGACAGTGAGAATTTGATTCAAACACTAAAATAATGGGTGTGAATCATCTCTATAAATACAAGGCTTGGGGGGAATCATTCAAATAATTCTATATCTTCAAAAATCATATTGAAAACTTATTTAGAGACGACTTTGGAGGCATGGGAAGTGACGAAGAGTCAAAGAAGGGGCCCTGGGATTCTATTTTTCTTCATCTTTTCATGGATTCGAGCTCAAACATGATCAGTTATTCATCTTATTCGTAGGGGTTGATGAACTCCTAGTCGGTTTTTTTAGGATTAATTTAGATTTATATTTCTTTTCTATTCGGATTCAGTTCGTTGTATAATTTTGAGACGTTGATATTTGATCAATGGAGTTTTAATTTGATTATCTAGTTTTCGTTTTTATTTTCTGTTATTGTAATAACGAAATCATGTAATTGTTATATATTCTTGTTCTTATCCAAATGTGAGATATCTTATACTCAGATAAGACGGGTCGTGCCGGGATCACTCGGACGATACATGCCACGTCTAATATAGGATATGTCGAGTTTGGAATCGATCTTATCCTTTTGCTAATATGTGTCCGTCTTGTAGTCGTGACCAAATTGAATTAAATCGAATGAATGAAATGGAATCTGAATGAAACTAAAATACTGATTATGGTGGATTCAAATTCTTAAAAAATCTTTGCTCATCTAAATCAAATATTTTATTTTTAGTTTAATTTAATTTCAAATTTTTTTGAATAAACCAAACAAACTTTTTATAAATCAGATAATATTTTAAATTGTGAAATTGTAATTTCGTTCCATAATTCTCAAGGAACGATACCTTGACTTAATCACTATTCTATCAAATAGTAATTAATTTTAAGATTTTAAATATTTATTTTAGTAAAGTACAATCACGAACCAAAACAAACGGAGCCTAGATAAAAAGGTGATTGTTGGTTTCTTAAAAAAAGGGGGAAAAAAAAAAGAAAATCTAAAAGTGAAGCCTCATAAGTGTGCTTACGGAGGCTCACTTAAAAAGCCAAGCTGCCTAGGAGAAGGAGGGGATGGAAATAACATTAAAATTAATTGGTATTAAAACTTTAATATAAGGAACATTCCGGTGTCGAATTAGGACGGATTATGTCTGTATTGAGTGTTTGTCTCTACACTTCACATGATATATATATTTAGTGCAGTGATTTAAATATATTATACGATGACAAGATATGAATTTTATATTTAAACTATGTTTGTTTTGATGTAAAATATTTTATAATATTTTTTTATAAAATTATTTTGTAATTTTTTTTGCTTTTTGGTGTTTGGGTGATCTTTGAAAAATAATTTTTAAAAAAACAATATATATTTTTACATTTTTTAAAAATATACTACTAATATAATTGCCGTTGCTGCCACAACTATCGTTGTCGGTTATTACTGCAACTATCATTGCCATTATCATTGACATCGCCATCATTATTGTAGGTACCACCACCTCTAATACTAACGCCACATTCACCTTCACCACCACCACTACTGCCGCACTTTCTAATGTTGCCACCATAGCTCCTATCACAACTGTCGTCGTTACCACCATCATCACCGTTGCCACCACTACCACCTTCACTGTCGTTGTTGCCACCCTTACTACCATCAATGCTATCACTGATGCTGCTACCATTACCTCCATCGTTACTGCATCTATTGCTACACCGTTACTATTGTTGTCACAATTACCACAATTGCTACTACTATAAAAAAATAACTTACACCACTTTTTGATATAAAAATATCTACTTTGAAAAAATAGTGTCTTCATTGTGTGTAAAAGTTGTCAACGGCCTACCTTGGCTTACATAATTAATATACAAATTTGGCCGTTGGATTTTACCCAACTAGCTTTTTTATGTGGCGGGCCATACAAATTGAGCTTGGGTTAAAATAAGTAAGCACAAGCCTTATCCGGTGAGTTTTGCCTAGGTGGGTTGGCAATGAGTTATGGGCTGACTGACACTTGAGTAGGATGAAGAAAATAGAAAGATAAAGGAGAATGTATTCATACTTATTAAAATCTTATCTAATGTTTCAGAATTAATGTTCTCCTCTTAGCTGACATTGTAAAAAAAAAAACTCATTGTACATGACAATAAAAATATAAAATGAGAGAAATTGAATTAGGATAAATGGGTTCAGTATATAGCTACACATATACACACTATTTTGTATTTATTTATACGTACGTGTTTCTCTTTTTAAAAATGTTTTTTTTGTATATGCATATTATTTTTCATTTATCTAATAGTATATATATATATTTCTTTTCAAAAGAATGGCATTAAATGAAAGTAATTGAAGTAAATGAGACTAGTTGGAAAACATAAAAAAAAAAAATACTGGTACTTCTATTACATGTATATAAAAATGAAAATAAAAAGAAACAAAATTTGGTCTTCACTATTGATGAACTATTGATGAATTGCTGTTGTTAAAGTAAGCTAAGCACAAATGAAGTGAGAATTTCTGTGTACAAGTACATGCAATTTTTTAGATAAGTTTACATTATAGAGAGCTTTAACTGGATTTTTGGTCGTACTATTAGGTGTGGCATGTTTTAATATTTATATCCAAACACAATATAAACACTATTCGGATTTTACCTAGTCCGCTCGAGACCGAGGCTTAGGGTGGATTTTAGCCCGATAAGTTGGGTAGGTTTGGGCCGGGTAACAGACTAAAAAGTAAAATAATGACACTTAAAAATTATTTTAAAAAAAATATTTTTTACTAAAAATATTTTTTGGAGGTCACTGTCACTACCGTTGATATTGTCACTAATTTTAATATTATAACATTTATTAGCACTATCATTTCAAAGTCGTAATTAAACACTTAAAATATATTTTTTGGCGTAAAAAAACTTATGTAGCTGACTCTAATTAATTGAAATAAAAACATAATTTAGTTTGGTTTAATTTGATAATTTTAAGAAAATATTTTTTACTAAAAATATTTTTTTATATTTTCGTCGAAGGCTTAATTGTGGTTGTTTTTCGGAGACGGAAAGCTAAGAACCAAGATGTCCAGGCCACAAAACGCAATGCGAACCAAGCCCATCAGTATGGCCCAAGCCTGGGCCGAGCCGCATCCGTATTCACGGTTGTAAATTGTAATGGTCGTCGTCTTGTCTGGAGCAGACGAGAGGGGAAATGGAGAATGCAGCAGCAGCAGGAGGAGGAGGAGGAGGAGGATCGAAGGACAGCGAGAAGGAATCACTATTAATATGTAAAAGGTGCAAACAATCATACAGTCCGTCCATTAACAACCCTTCTTCCTGTCGTTTTCATCCTTCTTTCTTCGTTTGTCGTCGTCATGACGATCAGAAAAGGTAATCCTCCCC